>VDFB02000017.1:396066584-396190099 GCA_007258455.2 Sequoia sempervirens | reverse complement strand
AAAATATCCAAATTCTTACTACATATTGTTATCTAACTTCTGACTAGAGCGATTTTAAAAATAATAAAAAAAGTCCACTGTGCTCGAGTCACACAAGAGTTGCTATGTTATGTTTTTCTGACAAAAACAACACCAATTTGTGTGTGTCCCTCTTTTGAACCCCTTAATCTCAACCATTTTCAAAATAAATTAGTAGTTTAGAAAGTAGACTCGGAGCATTGTGGTCCTTGTTTTTGTTCCATCAAGAAATTTTGAGTGTAGCTATCCTCAATTTCACGTCCAAGGTCAGTATTTCCTGATTTCAGAAAAAAAGTGGCCACTTAAGCCCCTTTTTTGGGAACCACCTTGGTGCACTTACCCGTATGTAAGGTTGAATCATTCAAAAGATCAAATTATTGGTGATAAGAACAAATGTGTCCAAACTAGGAGAAAATTGCAGAAGAATATTTTTTGATTTCAAAGACTGGGCCTAACAATGTGAATGAAGCATGCACCGATGAACATTGGGTTGAATCAATGAAAGATGAACTAGAAAAAATTGAGAAGAATGATACATGGATTCTTGTTCCTAGACCTAAGGATAAGAATGTAATTGGAACTAAATGGGTCTTTAGAAACAAACTGAATGAACAAGGTGAAGTGATTAGAAACAAAGTAAGATTGGTATGTAAAGGATATTCACAGATGGAAGGTATTGATTTTGAAGAAACCTTTTCCCCTGTTGCTAGAATTGAAGTTGTGAGATTGTTTATTTCTTATGTTGCTTATAAAGACTACAAATTTTATCAAATGGATGTCAAGTCTACCTCTCTAAATGGTGAATTGGAAGAATAAGTGTATGTTGAACAACTTTATGGATTCCAGTTGACTGATCAAGGAGATATGGTTTGTTGATTGAAGAAAGCATTGTATGGACTCAAACAAGCCCCTAGACCATGGTATGCCAGATTGGATAAGTACTTGGTGAAGCTTGTATTTAACAAAGGTACTACTAATAGTAATCTATATTTCAAGAATGATGATAAAGATTTGATTGTGGAATTTTTTGTTGATGATATCATGTTTGGAGGAGATGATAGTTTGTGTATGAAGTTTTCTAATGAGATGAAAAATGATTTTGAGATGTCAATGATTGGAGAGATGAAATTATTCTTGGGACTAAAAATTACTCAGTTAGATAAAGGGATCTTTATATCTCAGTCCAAGTATGTGAAATAATTGTTGAAGAAGTTTAGTATGGAAGAATCAAAGCTAGTTGGTACACCTATGGTGACCGGATGCAAGTTGACAATTGATGATGATTCTCCAAAGGAAAATTAGACTAGATACATATCAATGATTGGTGGATTATTTTATTTGACTCAAACTAGGGATGATATCATGAATGTTGTATGTATTGTTGCTAGATTTCAAGCTAATCCTAAAGAATCTCTTGTGATTTTTGTGAAGAGGATTTTCAGATACTTGAAGGGGACAATTGATTTTGTTTTATGGTATCTTAAGGATGATGATCTTACTTTGAGTGCCTTTATTGATGCTGATTGGGTAGGAGATGTGAATGACAAGAAAAGTAATAGTGGTGGAGCATTTTTCTTTGGAAAAAAGATAATTTTATGGTTAAGAAAAAAGAAGAATGCTATTTCTTTATCTATTGTAGAGGCAGAAGACATTGTTGTTGCTAATAATTGTATTCAAGTATTGTGGATGAAATAGATGTTGAAGATTATTAGATTTGTGTATGATGATCCTATTGCTATATTCTATGATAACTCAAGTGCTATTAACATTTCTAAGAATATGGTATTACATTCCAAGACCAAGCATATATCTATCAAGTTTCAATTTTTGAGAGAGAAAGTAAGTGAAAAGGAAGTCAAATTGGAGTATGTGCCTACTAAGGAGTAGATTGCAGACATATTTACCAAGTCATTTCCTAAGGATACTTTTGAGTATCTCAAAGGAAAGCTAGGGGTGATTAACCCTCCTAATCAGAGCTAAGGATGCAATGATTTGCATCAATCCATGCATTTCATAATCATATTTTCATCTGAATTAATGTTGTGTTGACTGCTACTCAGGGAAGTAGTCAGATGTTCAGATGTTCAGGTGTTCAGATATGTGGTTCAGAGCTTGTGTAGAGAAAATATATATTTTTCATTGATTTCAAAGGGGGAGAAGAGTAATGTGAAAAAATTTCTCGGGGAGTAGAGTCTTGTAGGAGATAAGTTGAGGAAAGAAGAGTCAAAACCTAAGGAGGAACAAGTGTAGTTGTGTTGATGGTATTTTTCACATCATGTGTTGCCACCAATGCCAAAGGAGGATATTGTTGGATGTTATGGTGTGTTTATGATACATGTTTGTCATTGATGTCAACACTATTAGCATTGTTGCATTAAAAGTTGTATATGTCAAGGATGTTGAGAAAATTGTAATAAGAAGTGCTACAGGTTGTCAGAGGTGAAGTGAAGTTCTTTCTATTAGTGTGTTCATTTCATTACTATTTCGAGGTTGTGGAATAAAGGGTTTCTTGTTGAAAATATCTAGTTTATCCATGTCAAGTTTTAGAGATCCACGTGAATATTTGATCGAGTTATGAAAATTTATATTATGATAGTTTTTTTGTTACTTCAGTTTGTGTTCCTGAATGAAGATCATGTGATTCTAGTAAGTTTAGTTGTTGTAGATGATTCTTTGGTGTTTCATGATGCTTGTGAATGTTTCTAGTTTGTGCTTTATCCATGTTGCACATTTGCATCAATTTTTGTGCTCGTGATCCGAGATTTTCTCTTGCATGTTAATATTTTTCATGTTCTTGGCCAACAAGGTGTTGAAGCGTGTTGTGGATCTTCAAGGAGTAATTAATTGAAGTGGTTCATGTTTGAGGATGTTATTTTCGGTCTTCACTATGTTGTGGCTGGCCTTGGTTGATTCACATGAATAATCTTTATTAATTTGGGCCGACTGTTTATATTCATTTTATTATTTCTTTAGAGCTGACTTATAGCAATGTAATTTCTTGTTGCAGATATATAAGAGAGATTTTTTATCATTGGAAGGCATGAATGTGTGTGTGTATGAATTTTAAGGGTCCTATGTGTGAATAAAGTTAAGATCATTTGAAGGCAGAGTAGAGAGAGAAGAGTGAAGAAGAGTGAAGAAGAGTGAATAAGTGTTCATGTGCTTAACCAGAACTATAACTTTGCATTAGCTGATGCTACTTTTCTTAGTTCAAATTTTGATGGATTTAATCAGAGCCTTTCTATAAGATAGTGTGTCTTCCTTGGGCAGTAAGCCTATTTTGTATTTGAGCAATGAGCTCTAGGAAATGTGCATGAATGCATGTGCATTCCCCATTTATATTCTCTTATACTTTTAACAGGGTATAATCTTATGGACTGACCTCCACTATGGTTTTTCCCAGGTAACAAAGTTTCCATGTAAAAAATCTTGGTGTTATGTGTGATTTCTATGTGTTTTCATTTATGCTTTCATGATTAATGTTCAGATCTAAGAATAAGGTAAATTAGTTGAATAAGTTTAAGACTCGGTGATAATTGATTCACCCCCCCTCCTAGTTCTCTGCCCTTGAGTTTCCAACAAAAAATAATATAAAAATAGTTTCAAAAACCCTTTATTAAGTTATAACACATATCCAAAAATTGGCATAGGTTCCTTTGTAAGGTTTGCTACATAAATGTGATTTTTGTGCCCTGCCTAGGCCTAATTAGGCTTGTGCCAATAGGGGTTTATAGGTTCTATGAATTCCAAACAATAAAAAACTAATACAATGTCTCAAAAACATCTAATTAAACCTTCATATGCTTATTCCACCATTGGCCATTCTTTTCTTGAAGGATTTTAACAAACCCTAGCCTCAAACCTCCAAATTGATTGAAAAGATTATGACAGTCACCTAGGGCATCAAGAAATTCCACTTGTCTCAAAATTATTGAAACCAAAATACAATCAATAACTACCTTAAAAAAGACCTCCATGCAAGTTTTTAGCAAATTTAAATGGAAGAAATGAAAGATATTGAATTTTTATTGCTTACTACCCCCTTCAAATCTAATTCTACCCGCCTGGTGTAAAATTGTCATAACTTGAGAAAATATTAACTAATCAATATGAGACCAATGCCATTTAAAAATAGATTCAAGGTAATTTAACATTTTGGGAGTAAATGGTGACTCCCCAACACCCCCAAGATCAGTTGCTAGACCAAAACCACTTCCACAAGAGAGAGAATGACAAGAAAGCTTGCTTCATAATGCAAGATTGATTAATGGCTGAATTGATTGCTATTGCTTGCTATGCAAATGTACAAGAGATGCCTTGCTTATAAAGGAAAGGTAGAGATATAGTAATGAACATGATGTTGACAAATGTCATAATCCTATGACATGAGACAACCAACAACCTAATCACCTAGGAAATAATGCATCCTAGCTAGATAAGATAAGTTCTAGAAAAGCCAACTAAGACTTCTAGAAAGAATCTTTTTATCCTAAGTAAACTTAATCATGTGAATATGTCCCCTAATTACCTAGTGAATGAATTATCTAGGTACAAGAAAATTATTCACACCAACACCCCCCTTAAGTGCAACTTAGGGAGAAGATTATTATGCAAACTATGCAAAGACTATGACCATGGGTCCCGACTACTAGGCCATGTTAGGTACCCATTTACAATGCAAATGCAAACAATCTCTCACAAGCAGAGAAAAGGAGAAAACCCAGTGGGACAAAAATCATCTCCAAAGGAGAGAAAACAAAAAACAAAACAAACATGATGTATGGAGGACTCCAATTATACCCCCCAAGGACTACATCCATCATGTATATACAATCAAATACCCCCCATAAGAGGGAAGTAGAGAGATAAGATGTCCCCCCCATGATGAAGAATCTCCAAAGCCAATGAAGAATGCCTGAAAACAAAAGATGACCCAATGTTTGCAAGCAACACATCTTCCCTTAGGAAGAAACAAATTCGTAAGCTGATGAAGAAGCCACTCCATACCCAACTAAAAGGAGGAAGAATGAATGCTCAACATGTATGCTTGTAAAAATTGATGAGGAATCTACAAGCTTAAATGAGTCACAACATAATCATGGTCAAACTCAACCAAGAAACATGACAAATCAAGTGATGGATGAGACTCATGAATGTCAATCTCCAAAGACAAAGTAGATAGTGTAACAGTTGTGCTAAAACTGTCATCAAAGAGGAGAGAAATTCCCTCAAGTGTGGCCTCAAAATCTGAAATATGAGACTCCATGAACAAGTTAGAGATACCTGTCAAATATTCATCCCACAAAGCAAGATTTGAAAAACTATGATCATCCTGTTGAATAGAAGCATCAATGGCCAAAGAAATAGGAGGTGGAGGAGTAGGAAGCTCAGCACTGGTTTCTAGAATACCAAGGTGTAGATGACCCAACTTCTCAACACAAACATGATTCACACTCAATGGAGTGTGTGATGCAGTCAAAGAAACATTATCATCTTCTAAAGAAAAATGTGAAAAGGAATATACTTGAGATGAATGATCAACCATCCTGATAGCAACAATATCCCTAGTCTCCAAGTTCCTTATGTACACTCTATCTAGAGTGAACTCAACTATTTTACCTTGACCCCCATGAGTAATTTGATAAATAGAAAGGAGATTAGTGGACAAGGAAGGAACACAAAGTACATCATTGAAGGTCCCTTCCCCCATATCAATAGAACCCTTCTCACTTACCTTCATATATGTATTGTTACCCATCAATATATGAGGTGAATTACAAGGCTCAAAAGAAGAGAACATATCCATGGAAGATGCCAAATGATGAGGTGCCCCTAAATAAAGAAGCCATCTATGAGAATCAAGACTTGCAAAGGCCAAGAGTGCTTTCCCAGGTTTCATTTTGTGTATCCCATAAGTGGATCTTGTATCCTGTGACTAAGATGATGATGAGGGGGTTGTGAATTGAGATGTTGAAGAAGTAGAAGACACTGATGAGGGCAACTTAATGTTATTCTTTTGAAGGTGTGTGAGTTCACCGATATTATTATAAAATTTATGCTCATCATGTCCTAACCTTTTGCAATATGAACATTTTGACTTCTTCCTTTTAGATGATTCCTCTTTTGAAGAGGATGTAGACTCAAGAGTGCTATGTGAAGGAGGATCTTTACCTTGCTCATCAAACTTGGGAGCCTTGTTCTGCTTCTTACCTTTTCCACTTGAAGTCTTTGTATCCTTTGCAATAAGAGCATGAGATGTAGAAGACTTCAATGTGCCCATGTTAACCAACTTATCTTGTTCCCTTGTGAGTAGAGCTGCAAATTCATCAAGAGAAGGAATTTTGTATGCATTTCTAAGGGCATCCATTGTAGCATAGAATGTAGAAACAAACACTGAATAATCAGGACCAATCTTAGAAAGAATAGAAAGTATCAATTGTGCATCCTCTTTAGTGACCCAACAATTAGATAATTGCAATCTAAGAGAATTGAGCTTAGATAAAAAGTCTTGGATATTGTCAAAATATGAAGGATTAAGACCCATTTGTTCATTCTCCAACTTAAATTTCCTCATCTTATCTGGCTTACCAAAGAGACTCTCTAAAGTAGTCCAAGCTTCATTAGGATGAGTGCAAGATGCAACATGATATCTAAGATCAGGAGAAATGGACAACTTCAAAGTACCAAGAGCTTCATCCCTTCTATCAAGCCATTTTCTTTTCTCTTTTGCTCCTGCAGGTTCTGGATCTTGACCAAATGTTATTCTTTGCAACTTTGATTTTAACAATAATAACTCCATTTGATATTTCCACTCATGATAGTTATATGGAGTTAGAAGTATAAATTTTGGAAAATCCATGATACAATCAGATATTACAAGAGAAGAACAAAAAATTTCCCTCACAATACAAGATATCAACCCCTTTGTCCCAAACAAGATTTACACTTTTTTTGCAAATTTACAATAATGTATTCCAAACTATCAGCACCAAACTGAAAAACTAAAAATACGGAAACAAATCTACAAAAAGTGGATGAATACAACTGAAGTACTCTTGAATACCTTCCCGATGCCACAAATTTGGGGAAAATCGGAGATCAGAGCACAAAGATATGAGCTTGGAGGTAGAAAAATGATGATTAGGATTCAACCTAGAAAAAGAGGCAAAAAACTGCAAAATCTCTACAAAATATCTATACCACAGAAAAATTCAGATCTCCACCTTTCTGATGATATCTCGTTTCTAGAAAATGGCCTCTGTATGCAAAAGTTATGAAAAAATGAAAAAAAGGCACTATGGGGACAAAATATAGAATCTCAAAGGCTAATTGGGCGCAATTTTATAGCTCCTGGGCTGAAAAACTGGTCATTGATATGACCCTGTCCTAGAAACTTGAAAAAAATAATATATCCCCTTAACTGTCGGCTTTACACAAGTATAATATAAAGCAAAGTGGATTAAATATAACCCATTGGCTTCAATACAATAATATAGTCGACATTTTAATACAAAGTTTTTAAATATATAAAAACATCCATACTGCCAATTGGACAGTGATGATGCCAATGTATAGATCTCCCAGCGACCGAACCAATGGAATTCACTTACTAGATCAAGCCGTCATACCTGTGATGGAGCTTTGTACTAATGGAGGATAGTAATGCCGATTAGTGATGAAATTAGAGGTACCCGCTGATAAGGATAGCCAGAGTACTAGTACTGACTAAAGACTCCACCAATGCAGACCTGATGATAGGACTTTAGTTGGAATAAAATCATTTTTTCACCATTATCTTCCTATACCAATCCATACAATGCATGGAAACAGAAAAAAAGCGTTCAAAAATTATAGAATTTCATGCAGGTGATATTGTTGTTTTTCATTGGAATTCTTAACCACCTAATTATATAACAATTGAATGAGGCATATATAGCCTTTAAAAACCATATGGGGTTAGTTACAACCAAATTTAGGACTTATGACCTTTCATCTTCCACTATATTGCATTTTTGCAATTTTGTCAAGTTTACACATGACAAATTTTACAAAAAAATTGCAACTTTTGCAAGATTAACCCAAATGAATCCCAACCATGCCTAATACATTTAAATGGTCTAAATAGACCTTATTGAACACAAAATACTAAAAACTAACTAAATCCTAGCATTTTACCAAGTACACAAAAAATGACCATTTTGACAAAATTGACTCAACAAGGTGCCTCTACACCAGCTTTGGCCATTCGAAGTTGGTGCTTCGAGAGAGTTGGTTCTCTTAGTGAGTTGGTGCTCACTTGTGTAATTTGGGTTGATTCCCTTTGAAGTGAATGAAAGCAGTATTTTTTGTGGTTTTTTACCTAAAAGGATTTTCCACATAATATTGGTGTATATGGTGTCTAATGTTTTCTCTTACTATTTTAATTTTTGATTTACATGGTTTTAAGTTTTAAAGTTTTGAAATAATGATTCACCCCCCTGCATAATATTTCTTGTTGTTCTTCAACTTATTGTTCATACCTAGTTCTCTAAGGCTATTTTTCTTCTTCATGAGGTTGGAAGATACCAAACTTCCTTGACATTGCAAGTAATTCACTCTCCAACCTATCCACCTTCCTTATGCACTAGATATTCTTGCAACATCATCATCCAAATTTTTGAACCAAGCTTCTCCACCATTTTTCTCCCTTTCCATCAACCTAATTGACCTAGTCACTCTCTAGTTCCATTTTTTGGCTCAAATGGGATCAAGTTACTAATTCCACTTGGTCTGGTGGAAGGAATAACCTTTCAAAAACTTATGCCATGCTCACAATGAAGCTTTGATACCATTTGGATAATCTCCTAGAGATTATCACCTACAAATATCCTTTTTTTTAACTCATCTAACACTTTTGTACACTATTAATTATCCTAAAATAAATGTGACTACAATTATATATGTTCTTTCATTTACCAACCTTGAAATAAATACATAAAACAAAGATGGAAACATGAAGAGAGATCACTAAAAATGCCTTCAATAAATGATATACCCTAAAGATATCGTTAATGGATGAAAAATCCAACCAAAGTGATCTAAAAGGCTCCGTATTCAGGCCACTTAATAAGAGTTATTTTACTAACATGTAGACCCTATATTATGTGCATGGTTTCAAAATAAGAGAATAGACAACCAAAGATTTACCCCATGTCAATAGATCAATGAGACTCATAGGAAAGAGGCAGAAGTTAAGATTATAATCTCCTACAAGTAAACTTTAATCTTGTGATTTATAAATTATATTTTAAGAAGAAAAATGATAGTATTATAAATTTCATTAAGAAAAATTGTTAGTTACTTCTTAAATAAGGGTATGTGTAGTATCATCATGGAAAAAATAGGCCCTTAAGTGGTAATAAAATTCAAAAAAATTAGAGTTAGGCAACTTGACATAAAAATTTGAATAATTTATCTATATTATTTCAAATATATGTAAGAATAGAATATGTAGCAAACTGAATGTAGTTTCTAAATTACTAGGTTTTTTAAAAAAAAAAAATCTATTTGGTGAAAATTTAAAATTTCAATGCAGTAGCACTTAAATTTCAGGGAAAAAATAACGTAGGTGTCTATCTGACCATCCTAACCACAAGAAAATGATTATATTTTTTAGATTTTAGAAATAAGTAGAGGGCTCATGTCTCGATGTGATGCATATTTTTTTGTAATTTTTTTCCAAGTAAATAAATAATTATGATTTTTTTATTACAACTTTTAAAAAATATAAAAACTCATATGTTTGACCACCTTAACTTGGTCAAAACTTCATGAAATTCAATTTTTTTTTTTTAATCCTATAGTATGCGAAGCATAGAATGTGACACATGTTTCAGATTCAAAAAATGTGATACTGTTTGAAAGCCATAAATTTTTTCAATTAGCCTATCAATTAGGACTTTAGTCATATTTCAAATAGAAATGAATAAAAATTATTTATTAAATTCAAAGTAAAGCATAATTTATATTGATGGAAATATGAGAATCTCCTTTAAACACCCTTTTTGTTTCATCATTTTTTGATGAAATAAAAGTCGTCCGCCACATACCCTACCCATACCCATCATATTGCCACTTTTTGTCCCATCATGATCCTACACATACCCATAAAGTTAAGTGGTATGTTTATTGTTTTAAATTTGAATGCCAAACTCCTATATTTAGTGTTCATTATGAATGAATTTAATTAAACAAAGTTGTGATAGATCTTCTTGAAAGGACTATGCTCCACATTTTAAACAATTTTCCTTGATACTATGTTTAGATTGATAACATAATAGAATTTTGTAGATACATTAGCATTCTTTCCCAATATTCATGGCCATAGTTATCATTGAGCTTCCTCCCATCATCAATGTATAATTTCCTTACTAATAGAAACTTAGAGATCTTTATCAACAACTTCTACATAAAATCATAGTTTGGTGTAAAGCCTATAAGTAAAATAATTCACCAAACTATTTTGAATAAATCCTCAAACTTATAATGTTTGTCTTTCCTTTATAAGCAACAATATATTTGCAATAACTCACTTATGAAGGCTTTCATTTGGCAAGTGCCCTTTTTGGACAACTGTTATGAACTCTTTTAATAGGGGATTTTAATTGAGTGCTCTTTTGTATCATTGGATGCTAATGTATTTTCTTTTTATTTCTTTCTTCTATAATGTCATGCAATATAAGGTAAATTTTAAAGCTTTGATGTCATCATCAATACTAAATAACAAAGTTTTCCTTATTTTATATTCTCTATTTGATGGTACTCTATTAGTGAAATATTGATGTACTATTAATTGAGGTTTATAATATGTTCTTCTAATGTTTAGTTTAGTTGGGATTTTGTTTTGCTTCTTATATGGTTAAGCACTATAAAGATAAATATGGTCATGCATCAACATTTTAATTGAAAATTATCTGATTTTTTTTTTTTTTGTGACAAGTTATCCCACTATATGTTGAAAGGGTAATAATTTGGTGATTTTTGCTATCAAATGGTCATTCCTATGCTTGGAGTGTAGTGATTCATAATGCTTGATACTATCTAAAACAGAGAAAGGTATAAAGTTGAAACAAATGCACATATCATTGCTTGTGTTGCTTCTTATATGTTCATTTCTATATATAGCTAAAATTGGTCAAGACAATTAATTAATTAAATACTGGTTATTTAATTAATAAACCTCTTAATTCATCTACTTATAAATAAATTCCAAATTTATTTATATAGTTCATACCTTCTAATTCTACCATCTTAAATCACATTCTTCTATTTTAATTAAATAAACAAATTCACATACTTTGTTTTATTAATTTAATAATCTTTTCACTAAATTTAAATGCCCAATTTGAATTTCCGCAGATGACTACAACTTTTCCTCTTGCCACCTCATCAAGTGTCACATGTATTTAAATATGACTAATATTTAAATTGCATTATTCTCAACCAATTCCAAAAAAAACTTTGGACACTTGGCAATCTCACACATTTTATTCTCTCATACATTTGGCATGTTGCCCTTGGTCAAGGGAACATCCTCCACGATTCTTCCATCTCCACTATTCATCTCTCATGCTGAAATATTGACCTTTGATTTCTACCACATCACAAGATGCTTTGGAAATCCTATAAATAAAAGACCATTCTACAACATTTTACATCACATCTTTGAGCAAACTTATTATGCAAAAATATTGAGAGCATTTAGTGAGAATAGAGGAATTTATCATTTAGTATTTGAGCATTGTAGAATCATTTTAGTTTAGAATCATGTCTTATTTTATAGTTTCATTTTATTCATCATCTTAGCTTTCATAAAAAAATTCAACCATAGCATTTAACATCATTATCATAGTGTAATCTTCATTTCATCACAACAACATTAATATCATAACATCACGACATCAATCACATGGTTTATACTTCATGTAGGAATTAGTTTCTTGAATCTTATAGCATCTCATTTCTTAGGTTGTCATCCAAACCAGTCATAGTGCATATGCAAATCTGAGAGCACTAATGATTTAAAGGGTCCTTGAGAATAGAGAACAATGGAATGATTTTAGAGATTTGTTTTGTTTTAATTTGATTAGTTTATGACTCAAATATTTAATCTAAAATGTTTTATTGCTTGTGTGATATTGTTTACTTTCCACATTTGACCTCACACATAAATTGGCACCCACCGTGGGGCTTGAACCCTTTTTATTAATGTTTTTTGAAGAAGCTGTTTCACAAATTTTGGACGTGAACTTTTAGAATGATCGTGAGTTATTTTGGTGCATATGAAACACATTTTAGCGCATTTGATACATGTTACGGTGGACACAAATAATATTTTGATGCATCCAACAATTATTTTAGCACATTCAAGGAGCCTTTCAACACTTTCAATCAATATTTTAGCACATTCAGTATCTGTTATAATGCATTGAGTTATTCTTTTAGTGCACCTGGCTATTATTTTAGCACATTGAATAGTTCTTTTAGAGCATACGAATAACATTTTAGTCCATCTAATGACTATTTTAGTGCATCTAGTTAATTTTTCAAAATTACAAAATCCTGAGAACTAATTGATGTTTTTTGTGTTGCAAGTCCATAATATATCAGTCAAAGACAATCTTATACAACTTCTAATGATGTATGCAGGGGTTGGATTTGTTTTATTGTCTTCTTTTAATTAAATTAGCAATCTAGTTTAATTAGAAGGTTAAAGAACCCCTTGTCTTTTGTGCTTGAAGTGATAGGCCTATGATCTCCCCTTAACTGGGTGACCAGAATGCCAAACTCACTATTTTATGATTTATTAACACCTTTAGAAGGCCTGCCATAGTGGAAAAATGTATTCACCCTACGAGAAGAACCTAAGTGGGAACAACCAAAGCCAAGTTTTCCAACCCACTATAATCAAAAGCGAATTCAAGGAAAGTACACAATTTGATAGTAGTGTGCAAGATAACCATCCCAAAGCCTTTGTTCTAAAGGTTGGGAGGTCTCCTGAGGGAGTTTATCTATTACTGCACCGAACGAAAACCCTTACTATGAACTCTAGTGTAGAAGCCAACTGAGTCAGTTTCTAAACACTTCTACTATCACAGTGCAAGGGGAGGGAAGAATATGCCCCCAAGATACTCACCATATAACCATCACAGATTATTGGCCAAAAGTAGAGGATTTAGCTTTGGTTAAGATGCGAGAAAGGAAAAAACATGGGTGCCCTCTAAGGGGTGACATGACTATGTGAGCTGACATAGTTCTAAGATGTGGGTTGTGGTATTTTAAGTGACCCTTGAGAATAGAAAAGTGCTTGAATTTTCTTCTCTTGTGTTATACCTATGGAAATCAAAAGAATCATACCAAATTCTTGAATACACACTTAATGTTTAGTTCCTAGGCTTGAAAAAATTATTTGACAACTTTTGTTGTGTTTGAGGTCATAACTTGAGAAAGTCATCCATTTGAAACATTCAATTCCCATAAGTCACAAATTAGAAACCAAGCAAACATCATTGTTCAAAAAGGCATACATTGCAAACATTCATATTCATAAATTAAAAGAAAAAACAACTAGACAAAGTCTTAAAAAAATTGAAAAACTTCCAGTTTAGCGTATTCATTCACTGTTCTGGTGCATTCACTACTTTTTTCAACACATCTATTCAATCTTTCAGCACATACACCCTTTGTTTCAGCATGTCTTAATCACTTTATAGCACATCTGTCTAGTATTTTAGTGCATTCATCATATGTTTCAATGCATTCATAGCATATTCTAGCACATCTAGGATATTTTTTGGTGCATCAAGCATCTATTTTGGTGCATTCATAGACCCCTTTAGTGCATTCACCTATAGGTCACCTAGTCAAAGTCACATACTTAGGGGGATTCTAGTGCATTTCCTACCTTTTCTAGCACATCTAGTCTATTTTCTAGTGCATCTGAGTCATCCTTCAGCGCGTCGAGTCCAAATTTTAGTGCATTTAACCTTTATTCCAGCACATCTGGCCTATCTTTTAGTGCATTGAGTCAATATACTAGTGCATCCATTCAGAATTTTAGCTCATTCAGATAGTCTTATAGTGTATCTTTCCAATCTTTTAGTGCATCCAGACTCTATTTTAGCGCATCTAGTAAATGTAAACCTGAGAGTTAAATTCATCCCCTATTACACAGTTTGAACCAAAAGTCAAGAAATTTTCTAGAACAAAATTATTCCTTAGTCACACCAGAGTATTAAAGTTGTTGAAACTGACATTTACAAGTGAAATTCTTCATATTAAACCAAGATCTAACATATTAAAGTGCCTAAATCATTAAACCTATCACATCTCTGATTGTTAAGCCAAGTTTCATCATTAGGATTTGTCATCCTTTTATCACGAAACAAAGTTTTATAATTAGATTAAACTTAGTCTCATTAATAGAATTTGTCATTCTACTTGACTTAGTTTTCATCCTTGGAATTCTTCCAAACAAAGATCAAAGTTTAATCAAAGTATAACACTTGTATGCCTGTTCAAATAAGATTACAAAAGCAGAAACTAAAGAAAAAGGAACTTGAAACTTCAGACATTGAAACTCAAAACACCATGATTGAACCTAAAGAGAATCGTTTCCATGGAATCCACAACACTGAAGGTGAAGAAATAAATGAGGAAGACATCCAAGATGTTGAACAAGATCCAAATTTCTACAAGTGCTTAGAAAATATTTTTGAAAGAAATGGGGAAAAATACCTCCTAATGTTGGCTAATCAAGGTGTCAAACTTCCACCTAATTTTGATGCTAATAAATTGAAATCACCTCCTAAAAATCCTAAAAATGATTCACAATATATAGAACAAGTGGTTGCCTTAACTCATCAAATGAAAAACCTCTAACAAAAAAAATTTCACATGCAAAAGGGAACCTCAAAATGATACTTGATACAAGACATTTTCCCATATCCTTTTGATCAAAATATCAACATCGTTCCTTTTCCCAAACATTTTGAATTCCTAAAGTATGATAAATACAATGGTAAAATAGATACAATAGATCATGTGAGGGAATTTAGAACCATGAGTCTTGAGTTTGCACACGAAGAAACTTACTTAATGAGATTGTTTCCACAAAGCCTAGGTGGACAATGCTTTGAATGGTTCTCCAAACTTGCACCACAAATTAAAACCTCTAAATATTTGGTTAACAAGTTCATCACCTAATACTCTTACAACATCCAAAATGAGATAACGATGAAGGACATTTGCAACACTAAATAGAAGAAGGGTGAATCATTCCTCATATTTTTGCAAAGATGGAGAAGAATGTTTGCAAGATATTCTCATCCCATATTTGAAAAGGAAAAGATGGAAATCTTCATTGACAACTTAAATGACAAGATGAGCTATAGATTGGAATTACAATTCCCACCTACCTTTGAAAAATTGATTAAAAATGGAACCAAAATCGAAGAAGATTTGGTCAAAAGAGGAGTCATAAAAATTTACAATGAAAATAACACATCAAGCTCCTCTAATAACTATAACAACAATGATAAACCAAAGTTTTGGCAATGAAACAAGAATTTTGGTAACAATGCTGGTGCAATTGAAACACAAAATGCAAAACTAGTATTCAACTTGACAACAGTTGCCACGAAAACCAATCAAAACAATAATCCAACCAAAAACCAAAACAACAACCAAAATGTCAATCAAAAGAACAATTAGGGTAATGTTGAATCTAGAACATCACCATATCAAACATCCTCAAATAAAAGAAGATTCAAACCTTTGGGAAAATCATTAGAATCATCATTAAAGAAGCTTCTTGCAGCCAAGATTATAACATTACCAAAGGCAAGAAATTGGGAACCACAAGTTAAACCTTCATGGTGGAATGATGCACATTATTGTGACTTTCATAGAAAAAAAGGACATAAAACAAATGATTGCATGCAATTGAAACATTTGATACAAGAATTGATTGATAAAAAGACCATATTTGTAGAAGGAAGCCAAACAAACAATGATCATGGAGTGTTCAAAAATCCTTTACCAAATTACAAAAAGGGGAGTCTTCTTCATCAAATACCAAGGGAAAAAATGTGAACTATATTTATGATTCTACCATTCATTGTGTTGAGGTAGTTGAAGATCAAACCAAGGACATTGAAATCAAGGGCCAAACAAACATTGTTACAACTAAAACTCATCATGACGATATCAACAACAAACCGCATCATATTAATGACATTATACCAATAAATCTGATCATAAATGTTGCCGCAAGTGATAATCAAATTAATGTCATTACAATCAAATAAAAGCAAGATGAACCACCAATCAACACAATCAAAAGAGGGCAAGCTAAAGTGACGTTGAAAGGAGCTACCTCCTCTACATCCAAATCAACTGTTGTCCCTACAACACAATATAACATAGTTGACCAATTGTAGAAAATACCCACTCAAATATCCATATTGGAGATTCTCAAGATTTAACCAACACACAAAGAAATCCTAGAAAAATATCTAGTAGCCACCACAGTACCAAATGATCTAGAGGTTTTCCAATTTTAGGCTATGGTGGGACACTTGACCGCACTTTATTTCCTATTATTTTTTGAATATGACGATGTACCAATCACCCATCTACATAACGCTGCCCTCCACATTGAGGTTCTAATTCCCAAACACTGTGTCAAACGTGTTCTAAAAGATTACTTGAAGCTGGCCTAAATATATATACTTTAAAACTCATCCGTGCACTTGGATATTTAGAAAATGCTATTGATCCTAGAAGGAAAATCACTATCAAAGCCTATGATGATGAAGAGAGACCCTCCCAAGGATTGATTATCTTACCAATTCAAGTTGGACTAGTTGTCAAAGACATAATTTTTCAAGTTCTAGACAAGGAGTTAACATACAACATACTCTTGGGATGTCCTTGGATTCATGAGATGCAAGCAGTGCCCTCAATGTATAATCAGTGTCTAAAATTTCCTTTCAATGGGAAAGAAATCACCATTTTAGTTAATTCCAATAATCCACAATATTGCAACACACTCAAGAAAATTGAAGATACTTTTGTGCCACACAACAGGTAAGCTACACCTCCTAGTTCATCCAACAATGAAAGACAACTAAATTCCTTGTCAAAATGGGTTGAGAAAAAGGACCAATTAAAGGATAAGGGTATCAGTGATTCCACTCCATCGAGCCATGAAGGTCAATTGAGTTTTTTATCAAATCAACTTGAGGAGAAAGTTCAATGAAAAGAAAAAGGCGTTAGTGATTCTACTCCATCAGATCATGAAAGACAATTAAAATCCTTATCAAAATAGGTTGAAAAGGCTCAATTGAAAGAAAAAGGTATGGGGGAATACTCATTTGAGCAATCATTGTGTCTATCACAACTGCTATCTTCTCCCAATTCATATGGGCAGCCATCCACATCAAGAAAACAATCTTCGCAACCAACCATGCTCTTTGATGGCCAGTTTGTAAAAGTGGGCACTTTAGTGGATGAATTAGAAGATAAGAATGTTTTGAATTGATTGTACAAGAATGAAGAACAATCACAAGCATCAACCTCTAATTTACAAACAAAGGAATATGGCAAAGGGAAGAAAAAACTAGAAAAGATGGGATATGAGGGAAAAGGTCCTATTGGTAAGAGAAAAGAAGGCATCATAGAACCAATACAACCCATCACAATGAATTCAAAAGACAAAATGGGACTGGGATACAGAGAAGAATCAAAAGAAGAAACTAGGAAACATTTTGTTGAACGAATCTTCCAATTGAGAGATAGTTCCCAAATGGATTCCAATGAATATTAATTGGATTCCCTCTTTGAAGAGTCATGTCAGGATAAAGAAATTGATGTAATAAAAATGTATACAACAACTTGTATGGAGGGACAAAGCTCGAGTTATAGACCACTTGAAATTGGATCACAACATATCAATGAATCAAGTGAAGATGATCATGCTTCAAGCAAGATAGATACTTCGGAAGAGAGTAATATCATAGACCTCAATATTGATATCAGACACTTACCCCTTTTCACCTTAGCCAATCTGACAATTCCTTGCCACTAGTACACCCCAAACTAATTGATTTGGACCAAAATGAGTTGTTGGACATACATGTCTTCCCAAATGATGACGCCATTGTGGACTTCCTTTGCTCTGACAATACTAAAACATGTTCCACTAGTGAATATCAAAATGATGCTTTAGACAAGGGGAGTGCCAAATCTCTCAACTACAAAACAATGAATATCAAAAATCGATCTAATAGTGAAAACCATTTAATGGCAATATTAGATTTAGAAAAAGTGAAAATAAAGAGCACATCTAATGGTGAAAACCTCTCGGAGGCATCGAAACATGGGAGATTTGACACTCTTCCCAAGCACTATCATGAGAGATCACCAGTGCTAATTGAACCTACACAATCCATCAATGTTGGTACAATGGAAACAATGAAGACTCTACATCTAGCAGCATCCCTGACAAAGGAAGAAAAACAAAGCTTTGCTAAGTTCTTTGAAGAGAAAAAAATCAACTTTGCTTGGTCCTATGTTGACATACTAGGCATAGATATAGAACTTATCATGCCTCATTTATCACTACCACCCGAGGTAAAACCAATGAAGCAAAAGTTGAGAAAAATGCATCCCCATTTCACCCTCTTGGTGAAAGTTGAATTGAGGAAGCTACTAGATGTGGGATTTTTCAGACCTATTGACTATGCTAAGTGGATATCAAATATTGTGCTAGTTTCAAAACTAGACAAAAGCATCAGGATATGTACAGACTTTAAGGATCTTAACAGGGCTTTCCAAAAAGATGAATTTCCTTTGCCTAACATTGACATCATCATAGATTTGATAGTGGGTCATGCAATGCTATCACTCATGGACAATTTTCTAGGTTACAACTAGATAAAGATATCACCAGAAGACCAAGAAAAAAATGCTTTCACATGTCCTTGGGGCACATTTTGCTGGAATGTAATTCCTTTTTGGTTGAAGAATGTTGGGGCTACTTATCAATGTGTGATGACCACTATCTTCCATGAAATGATGCACACCTTTATGGAAGACTATGTAGATGAATTGTTAGAAAAATATTTCACTAGAGAGGGACATCTAGAAATTTTAGATAAGATCTTCACCAGACTAGAGAAATTAAATGTGAGGTTAAACCCCAAGAAATGTTTTTTTGGTGTGACATCAACCAAAATTATGGGATATATATTATCATCTAAAGGCATTGAGGTGGATCCTGCAGAGGTGAAAGCCATCATGGAGATGCCTCCTTTGAAGAATATCAGCCAACTCAGATCTTTATAGGGACAATTCCAATCTATCAGAAGGTTCATCACACAATCGGCTGATAAAACTCATCCTTTCAATCACTTACTACACAAGAATGTCTTTTTCAAATGGGATGAAAAGTGGGATGTAGCATTTAATCAACTGAAACAATATATGATTTTTTCACCCATACTAATACCGCCAAATGAAGGAAAGTCATTATTACTCTACATTGCAACAACTAAAATATCTTTGGGTGCTTTACTAGCACAAGAAGATTTTGTGATAAAGGAAAGTGCGATTTATTACATCAATAGAAATTTGAATGGCTATGAGATCAATTACACATTTATTGAAAAATCTTGTCTAGAGGTAGTATTTTCTACTCAACAACTAAGACATTACATGCTGACTCACACCATCAAACTCATAGTGAAAATTGATCCATTGAAGTACTTACTCAACAAAGCTTCCTTAATAGGAAGACTAGCCAAGTGGGTAATGATATTGATCAATTTTGATATCCAGTATGTGGATAGGAAAGCAATCAAAAGTCAAGCCATAGTGGATCAACTAGCTGAAGCACCACTACAAGATGATCAACCAATGAGCATTGAATTTATGGATGTTATATTTTGATGGATCTTACACAACATGGATTAGGTGCAGGAATCTTGTTTATCATGCCTCAAGGACATACCATTCCAAAGTCCTATAGACTAATGTTTCCCTACACTAACAACATAGCTTATACGGAACATTGATCATTGGAATCAAAATAGCAGTTGAATGGAAGATCACAGAGTTGCATGTTTATGGTGATTCCCAACTAGTCATTAACCAAGTGAATGATGATTACCAAAAAAATGATGATAAATTGATGCCATATAAAAGAATGTTGATGACTTCAAAAAGTACTTTGTGGAGATAAAATTTGAGCAGATTCCTAGAGGTGACAACAAAGTTGTTGATGCTATGGAAACCATTGCTTCTCTCTTGCAAATACATGAAAAATGATCTCGTTATGAGTTGATGGTGGAACAACTATTTAACCCTGCCTATGATAACCCTGAATTCCAAATCATATACCATCTAGTGAAGGTTGACACTTCTACCTATGGGAAAATATAAATCTATCTAAAAGACAATACCCTCCTACTTGATTTATCTTGAAACTAAAAATGAAACTTTATTCAACAAGCAGCTTGACATACTCTGATAGTTGATGTACTTTATCGGTGAGGTCTTGATGGTACTCTCCTTCAGTGTCTTGAACATAATGAAGCTTAAACCACTTTACGTGAGGTTCATGAAGGTATCTATGGCACACATTCAAGTGGCCTAAATTTATCTAAGAAACTCCTACGTTTGGGGTATTGCTGGCCAAATATGTAGAAGGAGTCATTTCAATATGTCAAAAAAGTCAAAAATGTCAAATTCATGGAAACCTAATACATGCACCAGCCCAAGAACTACAACCATTCACATCAACATGGCCTTTTTGTCAGTGGGGATTGGACCTTGTAGGAAAAATTTATCCATCAGCTTCCAATGGACACAAGTTTATCATCACAACCATAAAGTACTTTACAAAGTGGATTGAAGTTGTTTCCCTAACCACCATCATAGGAAAACAAATTTCATCATTCATCTTGAATTATATCATTTGTCGATATGGCATTCCTCAATCCATTGTCACAAATAACAATAGAACTTTCAAGAATTAGGATGTTCAAGAACTTTGTGAGAAGTTTCATATCCAGTATCAATTTTCTACACCCTACTATCCTCAAGGAAATGACCAAGTAGAGGCCTCAAACAAAACCATCTTGAAAATCCTGAAGAAAACCATCAATGAGGCTGGACATGATTGGCACATTCAACTGAACCCTGCTTTGTGGGCTTATTGAACTAGTCTCCACACCTTGACAAGAGCCATGCCCTATGCCTTAGTCTATGGATCAAAGGCCATTCTACTTATTGAGGTTGATCTACCATCACTTTGTGTGTCACTAAAGGGGATAATTTCAGATGAAGACTATCGGGTCTCTAGGCTACAAGAGTTGGAACTATCGGATGAGCATCGCCAACAAGTAGTTGATCACCTAAAATCCTATCAGCAAAAAGATATCTAGAAGTTATAATCACAGTGTAAAGCCTAGAACATTTTAGGTAGGTGACTTAGTCCTAAAAGAAAATCCCCATAATCAATAGGATCGAGAGAAGGGGAAATTTTAACCAAATTGGTTAGGTCCCTTTGTTATTATATCAGCCTTCAGATCAAGAGCATATCGGTTGTCTATGCCTGAAGGGGATTTGTTTGATAAACCCCTCAATAGTCTACATCTCAAGAAATTCTATGCTTGACTCATCCAGTGTATCAGTGAAAATCCTAAAAAAATATAAAAACATTAGAAAAGTCCTAAAAAAAAAACATTAGAATTTTTTTTGAAAAAATACAAAAACATTAGAAAATATCTTGAAAAATGGTTTCCTTGATGAAAACCTAGAAAACAAGTGTCTTGGTGACAACAAAACAAATCAAAAAAAGAGAAAAATTAAAAAAAAAAGTCAAAAAGTCAAAAAAGTCAAAAAAATCATAAAATCTGAAAAAGTGTAATAAAAACTAGTGAAAACCTAGCAACATGCGCTATTTGTGATAGGTTATCTTTTCCATCTATTTAAGCATGTCAACCATTCATTTTCTCCATTCACTTTGCCTATCATCGGAAAGCTTCATGTACATATCCTGGCATTGCGATCGTATCTTACCCTAGACTGGGGGAAAAATTCTAAACTCACTGGCGGCAATAAACTTTGAGCTTAAACCAACAGAAAAATAGCAATAGGACAACACAACAAACACAATGGTCATATTACAACCCAACATTGAACATCAATCACCATCAGTAACACACCAACCATCCAAATCAAATAGCCAAATCAATCAAATCAAAGTAAACTTTAAATGGATGATGCTCCATTTGAATCATGGCTTTATCATGTTGGCATTAATGTTCAACTGTTGTACTTTAATTTTTGTAATCATATCTCTAGAGCAACTCAATGATGTATTTAACTAGAGGAGCTAGGAAGGAGTATTATTTTTCTTTGTCTAGTACCTGTGAGTTGATCATTATTACTGTGCAAATTTTTGTGAGATGTGCACTACAAAGTATCATTGATGACATTCTGAATTTGCATAGGAAAATGATCAGCTCTTGTTTGTTTACATGAGAATGTTGAGATCATCTCGATTTAATTATATGTAGATGCTTGTGTTAGCTTGAAATATAAAAAATCATGGAAGTAGTACTTAGGTCATCATGGTCTAATTATACTATCAATGTTTGTACCCACTTTCAACATTTTAAAGGCTCAATGATGATAAAAATCATGACAAATTGGTTGTTACGATGACAACCTTTGCATATTAGATCTGCATGGTTAAGGTAGATTGCATTCATGTCAATGTTTCATTTATATTTATGGGTTTTCAAGGCTGAAACAAATTTCATGATAATGTTATCTCTATTATTAATGGATTGAGTACATTTGACATTAACCAAAAACACATCAGTTGCATACATTAGAAAGCATTATCATATCATTATCACATCCTTCAACCATCCATGCATTACATCATAATATCCACATCAGAAAACACAAAAGAAGTACATGGCATCTCACTTGCGTAATCAAAATCATTTCATCTATTAATGGATTAAGAAAATGGTCCATTAAGAATATTGAAAGACATATCCAATAGAGTAAGATTTCCAAGAAGATTTTTTTTTTGAAGAATATGAATGGTAAAGATATAATGTCATTGTTATGAACATCTAAAACCAACAGTGAAAATATATTTTCTAGGATGTATAGAATACAACCTATGAATTTGTTATTACTCAAATCCAAGACTAACAAAGAACTAATTGAATCAACATAATCATCACATGAACATACATAAACATCACACATCATTTTCATAATCAAATCCATCATCCATAAAGCATATAGACTCATCAATCATGCATTATCATATCATCATCATATAAGCATCACATAAGCATCATATGAACATCATAAACACATAGAACTATGCACCATCATATGATCATTCCATCCATCCATTCACTCATGCATTAACATTATCATACATTCACCCATTCATTGCATCATCTATTTGCATTAGAAAAGTACATAAACATAAAATGCATCACATTTCATTAGCATAATAAGATCCATCACATGTATCATATAGGCATCATTCATAAAGCATCATAGAATCATAATGCATATTTCATCATTTGCATCCATAGCATATCATACCATCATCATATAGAACATCACATAATCATCATAAAGAAGAAATAAAATGCATCGATCATAGGCATCCATGACAAATCATGTAAACACATAGATTGATAATCATAGCCGCATATCATATAACCTCAAAATCATAATGTCAAAGTGTTCAAGGATAGCCAAAGGTATAAAGAGATACATCAATGTCAAAATGGAAGTATATCATAGTGTCTCAATAGAATCAAAAAGTATACATCATGTCCAAAATACATCAAGAATCATATATCAGACCTATGTCATGCTCCCCCCAGATGGTACCGTCATCACTAGATTACTGCCTCCCCCACCAGATGAACCTGCACTAGGATCTCTTAGATCTCTCAGAAGTGGTTGTCTAACACCTATGCTAGTGGTTTGAGATTGGGTCCTACCTGACTGGGACTATGCATAGCTCTCTCGATGCTCTAGCAGAACGACCTCGTGATACTTTAGTCTATAAAACTCTACCTCCTTGGCAGAGTGTTATACCTCTCTAAAGTGGTATGTTGTACCTGTGCCCTCAAAATCTCTCTACAGTCTCTCCGCTATGCCCTCTACCTAATCAACCCACAATCTCAAGTTGTCCCTCTTGGTCATGAGTGTGGCAACCTATTCCTGTGTCTTAGCCTAGGCCTGGGTTTGTGCTTGTAATATACTTGTACTTGCTCTTGTTGACCTTGAAATGTCTGTACCTACACCCATAAAGAAACTATCTATGTCTACTACTGATGGAAGGGTAACCTGATCTCTACATGCTACTAGGCTAACTACCAATCATCACTTCTTTCAAGGCACTCTAAAGTCTCGAACATCTAGGACTAGGCCTCTTCCACCCTCATCTCCTCCATCATCGCCTTCATCACCATCATCTTCATCATCATCTTTGCCTCCTCCATCTCCATCTCCATCCCCATCATCACTGCTCTCTGCCTCCTCCTCCTTGTGATCTCCTCCCTCTCTCCTCCACTTGCACCCATGTACTACTGCCCTCTCCTCATCATCTAATAATGGAATTGGCTCATCTGGGCTAGAGATCCATAGGAATGGATGTGTAAAGAAGTATTAGGCATACTTCTCAGATATCGTAGCCTCAATAATCTCTAGACGAATCTCCCAAATGATGGCTTGTAAACCCTGGAACTCCTACACTACTACATCTTATTACAAAATAGGTCCCCACTCTGTCACATCCATCTATCACTGTGCATAATGGGCTACTCCCTAGGGCATCCCCTGCACTCTGTCGTACTACCTAAGTACCCTCAATAGGAAGAATCTCTTAATGGTGAATTATGTCCAGCTAATGAAGTACATAGATTGGCACAAAAACATCTTAGTGTCATCCTCCGGCTACTGCTCACAATCAAAGTGGGGATGCCATGTCACCGTCTCCAAATCATCAAGTACTCTCCTCCAATACTCCAGTTTACCCAGCCTAGGCTAAGCAACTGGACCTGTATAAGCATGAACATATGGTCTCATGATGGGTCATTGTATGTCTACAACTGGATGAGTGACTGCTATATACTCCCACACCCATATATGAAGCAACGTGACTCATACCAAAAAATTGGCCAATCAGAGGTAGACAACCTAGTACAAATCATGGTATGAATGGGCAAGCATACAACATCCCCATCCATATTTGGTACCCTGAGTGATCATGCCCTCAAGAATCCTACCCTATCCAACTAAAAGTCCCTTTGATCTATGATCAGGACAAAGGAACCCTCCAATGAATACGACAAGTACACAGGGAAATGTAGCATAAACATCAACCATCTCTCTCCAAGGAATCTTGTAGCCACATATTCGATCATCCTCAAATACTCGGTGAAGTGCATCAATCCCACCCTTCTCAATAGAATCATATAATACTAGCTCTCCCACAATAGGTATCCACAAAATCTGATAGACATCCTCTGGGGTCACTATCATCTCGCCAATGGGAAAATGAAAGGTGTTATGCTTACTATGCCACCTCTCTGCTAAATCTTTCAATAGGCCTCTGTTAATCCTAATCTAGGACATATCTATTAGTGAGGACGATTTGGATCATGCAATAATAGTTACCTCAGCCTACACCAAGTGGGGTATCAAATCCCACATCCCAAGGAAACACTCTTGAATCTACAGATTCATCAAAGGCTCCTATCTTCAAAAAATATCACAAATCAGTAATCTTTTCAATCAATCAAAATTAATCATCCTATCAATCTAATCAACTCTATTGATACTTTGATCTAAGCTCACAAGCATCAATCTATCATTCAACCTCACCTATGATGAGGTTTATCAATCAATCTATCAATGCACCTCACCTATCATGAGGTCAATTATCATCATCCTATCATTGAATCTCACCTATCATGAGATCAATCATCATATAATCTATTAACATCACCAAACAACATCAAATCGACAACTGACAAGATAAAAAATCATCAAAATCAGGTAGTCTAATTAAAAATTCATCATTTTGCCATGTATGTGCTAAAACAGTCTTTCTATGTGCTAAAATAATGTATGCGCCAAAAAAATTCATTGATGCACCAAAACAGGGTTTCAATACACCAAAATACCCAATGTGCCATCAAATTTGACCAATTCACTAAAACCCTCTATCATTGCACTAAAGGATTCTATGCACTACATCATTGACCTAATGCACTAAACTACATCACCTACACACTACAAAATCCTATGTGCTAGAACAGTTATTGGATGTGCTAAATATATGGCTCTAAGCACTAAATCTATCAATGCGCTAAATCCCCATATGAATGCGCTAGACAATTAACCCTAACCACTAATCTAATGTAAGCATTATAACAATGATGCTATGTGGTACATCAGTACTTCTATGTACCAAAAAATTTAAATCTGAATTTAAATGTGGAAAATTGCAAGAAAAAAAAATTTCACAATTTATGATGAAGTTTTTTGGGGTACATACTAGAGGTTCATACATTGTCGGTTGGTTGTGACATCTGACGTGCTCAAATTGACATCAGCAACAAATTATTCTTTGAAGCAACATGTAAACACATTACTTCAAAGAGGGGAAAAACATATACACCTAAAATTGGTCAAGGCAATTAATTAATTAAATACTAGTTATTTAACTAATAAACCTCTTAATTCGTCTACTTATAAATAAATTTGAAATTTATTTATATAATTCATACCTTCTAATTCTAGCATCTTAAATCACATTCTTCTATTTTAATTAAATAAAAAAATTCACATAGTTTGTTTTATTTAATTAATAATCTTTTCACTAAATTTAAATGCCCAATTTGAATTTAGGCACATATCTACAATGTTTCCTCTTGCCACCTCATTGAGTGTCACATGTATTTAAATATCACTTATATTTAAATTGCATTATTCTCAACCAATTCCAAAATAAACTTTGGACACTTGGCAATCTCACACATTTTATTCTCTCATACATTTGGCATGTTGCCCTTGGTCAAGGGAACATCCTCCATGATTCTTCCATCTCCACCATTCATCTCTCATGTTGAAATCTTGACCATTGATTGGTGCCAGATCACAAGATGCCTTGAAAATCCTATAAATACAAGCCCATTCTACAAAATTTTACATCACATCTTTGGGAAAACTTACTATGTAGAAATATTGAGAGCATTTAGTGAGCATAAAGCAATTTAGCATTCAATATTTGAGCATTGTAGAATCATTTCTTAGTTTATAGTTGCATTTTAGTCATCATCTTAGCTTTCATACAACATTTCCACCATAGCATTTAGTATCATTATCATAGCATAATCTTCATTTCATCATAGCAACATTAATATCATAGCATCATGGCATCAATCACATAGTTTATACTTCATGTAGGAATTAGTTTCTTACATCTTACATCATCTCGTTTCTTAGGTTGTCATCCAAAAAATTCATAGTGCATATGCAAATCTGAGAGCACTAATGATTTAAAGGATCCTTGAGAATAGAGTACAATGGAACGATTTTAGAGATTTGTTTTGTTTTAATTTGATTAGTTTATGATTCAAATCTTTAATGTAAAATGTTTCATTGCTTGTGTGATATTGTTTACTTTCCACATTTTACCTCACACAATTTCCATTTATTTATATTATATGCATTTTATTTTTCTTGGAATTTGCTTCTAAAAAGGAGATTCCCATGGTTTAAATGATAAGAAACATAGGAAAGAAACCACTCTAGCTCCAACTATTGAGGAATTCTATCACACCCCATCTTATTGTTACAAAGTTACTTTTACCTTCATGTGTAAATAGGATGATGAAAGTAAATCATGATTTTGATATGTTTGATAAATGAATGGAATACTTAAATAGGTATTAAAATGTATTGATTTGAAGGAGTAATTATGTTTATATTGATGAAGTACAATGAAAGAATATGTATTGCAATTTGAATATTCTAATGTTTTATGATGCAAGTGGATTTCATGTGAATGTTTAACTGCCATTGCAAATTATGCCAAGTAGGATGCAGGTATAGGTTCATGCCTACAAAAGAGAGGGGAAATATCACTCAGGAGAGGGGCTTGGTCTAGTAACCCTTTAGAAGCCAATACTGAGCTATCACACACACTCACATTCCAATTTAGTCTATTTGAGTTAGGTTAGTCCCTGAATCGGGTAAGTTCCTTGGGTCATTGTCTTGACTTAATTGAATAATTGGGTAGTCATCCTTGTTTGAGATAGGTTGTCTCTATGGATTGAATTATGTGATTGAATCTGTAGTCGATGAATATATGACTATATGTACTCAAGCATGGATGATAAAAAAATGTTATATAAATATGTAATAAATACATATATTAATGCATATGTATGTTGTTATGCTAATGTAAATGTGTATACATATATATTAATACTTTATATATATATGATATATGCATATATAGGTATATATATTAATGTGTGAACCCTTTTCCTAGTACTTGCAAAACAACATGAATAAATGAGTTAGACAAGGAATTACAAGCTAAAACAAGGATTCCCCATGAAATCCATTTGCAAACTCAAAATAGGAAAGAAATTGATGAACACAATACAAAAGATAAAACTAGATTTAATCCTAATTAGAGAAGCAAACACTTGATCCCATGGGGGAATTGGTGCCAATTTGATGTGAAAATTGGCCCTTTCCCAATTCCTATGATGAAATATTGATATGTTGAAGATGATATTGATCCACTTTTGATGAAAGATGAGAACTCCAAGCCAAATCTACAAAAATCCTAGCTAAGAATGATGATGAGAATGGCTAAGTATTTTAGCATGGTAACTTTACAATGTTTGTGGATGATAAAATGAGGAGAGGAGCTCTTCATTTATAGGATTTCAAGATCGATGAATGCCCAAATTTGAGCAATGTGGGACTAACATTCATCCAATGATATGGTACCACTTGTGAAGCTATGAATGGATGATGGTTGTGTAAGATTTGGGGTTTGTGCCAATAAATGCCAATATTTGAAATTCAAATTTGTTGAAAAGACATGCAAGAGGGAAGGGAAAATTCTATAAATGCCACTTGGCTCAAGGCAAAGGACATGTAAGAGGTTTTAAATGCCTTGGTGGATGTACATGTTGACTTGGAATTTTTGAATTCAAATTGGGGGAATATTCCAAAAGATGTCTTGTGAGGAAAATAGAGATTTAATAAATGAATTAAATCTATTTTCATGTGCAACTTGCATTATCTAGAGGATGTGACATGAGATGAGGTTAGATTAATCAAGGGTTAATTAATTTAACAAGAGATTAGATGATGTGACTTATTTGACTTAGATTTATGGATTTTATTTAAATCAAATAATAGAGGAATATGATAAGAGGCTAATTAAATAAGGATTTTTATTTATTTAATTAAAAGGGATGGTGTTAGATTAAATCAAATAAGGTTTTAATTTATTTAATTTAATGGATAGACTTCACAGATTTAATCAAATAAATTGATTATCTAATTAAATAGGGATAATTAGATCATATGGATTGATTTAATTAACAAGAGAAATGACTTGATTTAGATAAAGTGATTTATTTAATCAAGAGAGGATTATTGATGAATTTAATTAGATAGGGGAATTTGATTAAACGGTTAGACCGAGGGATGATTTAGGAAGAAATGATGTTAGTAAGTCAAGATCAGATGCATGATGTCAATTAGTATATTTTACGTGTCTACAATTAATATGTACTTATGTATTGATGAAAATAGAGGCATCCATATGAGCAAATTAATACATATATATGTGTGTGTATATACACATGCATTATTAATTTGTGAATTATGATAATATGAGTTTATACATTTGAAGATTAAATGATGTGCTAGTTGGTGAGAATATATATATATATATATATATATATCATATGCACATTGTATAATGTTTGATAGTGCTAGTTATTATCCAAAGCGCATAAATGATATTGAGTGCATGAAATACTACCATAGCGCATTAGAGTGCATTGAACTTGATATGGCATGTAGGAAGCCTTCATAAAGCATTGATATGTTAAAGCACATTGTTTTAATAAAAACATATAAAGGGTCTGTGCATATCTAACCTAGGGAAGGGCACTATGTAAGTGCATAAATGTATTAGTAAGCTAAGCAAATACAAGGAATAGGATTAAGAGACTTAAAGTAGCACATAGACTTGAAAACCAAGTCAATATATAAACTACACATGAAGTAATTAACATGCTGAGTAATATGTACAACACTAATATAAGCATGTGTGAAATATGCCAAGTTAATGCATGGGAATGATTTGCAAGACATAGTCAAAAGGATTGACGGTGATTTGAAACATATTAATAGATTTGATTTGGTCTTTATCTCTTAACACTAATAAGCATGTAAGAAGTATATGTGGTTCCAAATTATGAATAACTCTATTGCTTTAGAAGTCTATTTTATGAGCACTGCCCAATGATGGAAACCAAAATAAATTAGATAATAAGCAATGTAGAAGTTGGCATGAATAGAGTCGACATGTTTAAATTTTTACCTTGCATATCTGAAATGCATTCTTGCTGTCCATTAATGAAGCAACCTATTGTGCTATTTTGTTGAGAATTAAGTTTGAAATCTACCACCTTTTATTTACCATGCTGAGTCGAACCAGATGAGCTGAGAAGTGTCGATTCTTCTACCTTATTTCTAGCTTTTAGATGATGATTTTTTGTATAAATAGAGGAGAGATTAGCTCATTTGGGATGCACATTTCATTTTCTTTATGTTGTTATTATATTAATATATCCTTATTTTTTGAGCTGAGAGTTCATTGTGAGGTAAAATCATGTGAGATATTATGAGGAAATTCTAAGAATGGGATTGGAGAAGTAGAGAAGAGCTACAAGCTTATCTTGGAGAGGACTAAGCTAAGAAAACCATTTTTTAGTTGGAGTATAGTCTTTAATAGGCATGTTGATTCTAGACTATTTTATGTTTTTATGCTTTTGAATAGATTGAGTGTCTTTGATTGCTTTCTTGGAAAAATGTGTATTATTTATTATAAAATGATTATTGTCTTCTTTGGTTGTATGTAATGGATTCATGACGAATCTAGATAGGAAATGTATTTACTTATTTAATATTACAATGTATTCCATATTGTGGAATAGGAATCTATGATAGTATTAAATATTATATAAAAAATAGAGCTTATATAGGAAATTCTTAGCTTGAAGACGTGAAGTATAGAACTTGCTTGAGTTTCTTTGATAAATGTGTCATAAGTGCATGTAAGAGGTAACTTGTATTTGATAATATATTATGCTATAAAAACCCTATTGGTTAATGAGGTTATCAAACATGACAGTAATGTTGGTATGAAAGACAATGTCATCGAGGATAGGATGTGACAACATCCAGACCATATTGTTAGTTAATAATTGAATGATCACTTGATCATTGCTTTACTTGATTATTGATTGGAACCCTGGGTTGAGAATAACCCACATGATTGATCTAATCATTGATTGTTGATATAATCCTAAATTAGAGTGAACTAAGGTTGAGATCAACCTATGTGATTAAGTTGATCACTTAAATTTATGAATTACTATTTGATTGGATCCATAGGTGGGATTACCCTATCGAGTTGGAATTGTTACTTGACTAGTTACTTTATACTCTTGATATGAAGTCATATTATTGATGAGATTCTACTTTTTGAATAACCCTTTTTACTGATAAGATTATACTTTTGAATAGAGTCTTTTATTGTTAAGACTGTACTTTTGAATGAGTCATTTATTGATATTAATTATCCTTTTGATTGAGGCCATCTATTGTTGAGATCATGTTTTTAAGCTAAGGATGTTTATTGAAGTGATTATACTTTTGATATGAATCATTTATTGTTGTGATATATTTTGGAATGGAGACATTTATTGATGAGTATTTGTACGTACTCCATATTAAAGAGTGGATATGTTCATTAATATTATATACTAGGATAAGATGAAGCTTGAGTAGGTTATGAATTTATTTTTTACACTGTATCATTGAAATATCATAGGTCATTCTTGGTATAGGATTAACCAACAAAGGGAATAGATTACACATAGGAATTACTTGGTAGTCATTTTAGAATAATAGGTTGTTCCTGGGGTTAAAGATTACCCAGTAGAGGGAATTTCCTATGCATAGTATAGGAATGGTCAAAATCCAAATTGAGCTAAGGCTAGTGGGTGAAGAGATAACACTTTTATATATGAAACTTTGGCCAAAGTAGTGTAATTTTCCACTAGTTACACTATCAATTCACGGTGTTCCAATATAACATATTAGGCTTGAGAATTTTCATACATATAGGTAGTAGCCACTATACTAAAGTCTAAGTATGTAGGACGCAACACTAAGCTCAGGAAGGCTATTGTTATGGGGTTACCACACCAATCTCTTTGTTGAAGGAAGGGCCATCTCACCATATGTGGTAGACATGTAGGGGACCACAATAAAGTCCATGGTTGGTGGAAAAGTGCTTGAGTGATGTGTCTCCTCATTAGTTGGTGTCCAAGGTTTGAGGATGTATGCACCAATATTGGGGACAACTATAATGTATGCACCAAGGAATGGGGACATCTAGAATTTATGCACTAATGCTCTGACATCTGGACCAACTCGTATATCTATTTCTAGTAAAGCTCATGGAAGTTATGTATGTATCTTTGTACCATTCTATGGAAATTTGTAAAATGTGAAATTTTATCCTGAGAATGAAAAAAATACTCTGGAAAGATGGTAATATTTAAATGAAATGAAATGACAAAGATGGAATATTATTATATCAAATGCACACATTGTCTTTTGGTTGAAAATAAAAAAATTATTGCTATGAGATTAGCAACATAGTTTATTCACTTGAGTTAAAAACAAAGTGAAATTTATTGAGTAGAGCAATGGGCATGTTACACGTGATATTAAAGCTACTAGGTTCACCTCTGGAACCTATGAGCTCATTACACAAGTGATTTGTAAACCTTATTGAAAGCTAAAGGTTAAAAAGTTCTTATGCCAAGATGGCAAGAGGAAAAGAAGCAATCAGTGAAGAATAAGAAGATAACACGATTCCACCAACTAGAATAAGCAAGGTCAATTTGAAGATTCCAATTGAAAAGGGGGAAAGAAGACAAACAACCTTATAATTTCTAAAGTTAAGAAAAAATAAAGTTATCTAAAATTTGGACAAAATCACTTGGAATGATGATTGTTATTTTTGAACTAAAATGTGAATCATATTAAATCTGACATAGGCTCGGTTAAGAGAAAAGTTTGGTTGAAGTGCAAATAGAATTTACCAAATTTTCAATGAAATTAAACTTATGTTTTGATAATCTAAAATAAATTGCATATGGAGGAGACTATGTTGTTTAATAAAAAGATTTATTTAAAAAAAACTCACAATGTTGATTACACAATTGACATAGGGATCCTTAGGTGAGCTCATTAACACATTAAAAAATGGGGCTTTGTGGATGTAGGATATTATTCTACTATGGTTAGAAGGCTATTAGAATACATGGAAGAGAGAATTAGGAATGAAACACTAGAGTACCTCTTTGTTTGTAAAGTTGTTGATTATTCATTATATCTTATTTCTATGGATCCAACTATTGAATCTAATAGATTAGAAGGTGATGATGAAACTAGTTTTGGAAACAAAAAGGTATGTACGAGTGTACCTAGTAAGGGTAAGTAAGTTGGATAACAACTATTCAACTACGAAGAGCCAACGACAAAGAATGTTAAATTAATTCAACCAATTTGAAGAGAATGGATGATTTTTATGATCTCAACTATTAAGATGATCTAATATCATGGGAAAACTAAGGGAGGAAGAAGGAGAGTAGATAGACTTAGATAAAGTCCCCCATTCAATGAATTTCATCAATGTATTCTCAATTTGAAAGAAATTTTGACTTCTTTGTAAGTCATGATTCAACCAAATTCTTGTCCTCAATAACCACAATGAGGTGGAAAGGATAAAAGATAAGCTAATGGAACTACTATTGAAAGGTAGTGGAAAGGTCAACGCTTATGACTAATGAGAAAGAAATATTCACAAAACAACCCTATACGAAATTGAATTGGAAGATCAATTGTTATTATTAGGGTTAGAAGGTAGACATCTAAAATTTAAATGCAATTTTGATCAATAAAATAGAGAAATAAAACACACACAGAAAAATTATATCAGCAACAAGACAACACAAAGAATTTAACATGGTTCACCCAATATGGGCTAGATCCACAAAATCATAGCCATGAAAATATTTTATTATCCAATGAAAAAATTATTAAAATCTCGCAAATAATCACCTTACTACAACCCCCCATCCCAACCACTTATAACAAGCTTTTTAGAAGCTTCCAGAATTAGGGTTTGAAAAAGTCAATTTTTTTCCTTTTTCAGTGACGATGCAAAAACATAGGAAGAAAAATTTCTTTAGAGCTGCCACCCCTGAACCCTCACTTTTCGAGGGTTGCCACCCCTAAACCCTCACCTGGGGCTAGACCCAGTCCTAGACCCTAGTGAGGATACATGAAGAGTGTACAGTATAGCATGATCAATCACCATATACCAACAATCTCCCACTTGGAGAATGATCCTGGATGAAACCACCACACTTACAACTCCCACTAGAAATAAGCACCTTGGACCCTATTGCTCTGCTATACTTGAAATCAAACTTGAAGTCCAACCAAAGTTGAAGAGGAACTCAACTTCTTCCTTATCACTACCTTTGTAAACATATTTGTTGGATTGGCATCTATATGAAATGATATCTCAACTGTATGTGTTTGGTTTTAGAGTGCAAGGAAGAATTCTTTGCAAGATTCATAGCACTCTGGCTATTTGTAAACAAGTAATTTTCAGCCTACTATTTACCCAACTCTTCCATGAAAAGTTACAGCCATATCATCTCCTTTGCCGCCTTTGTTGGAGCAACATACTCTGCCTATGTGATGGATAAAGCAACCACCTTTTGCAACTGAGAAATCCAACTCACTGTTGTCCCACAAACTGTAAATACATAACTTGTGGTACTCCACCTGGTATCTATATCCCTTGCCAAATCTAAGTCAACATAACCTTTTAAATCAATATTAGAGCTCCCAAAACATAAAAAATTATTAGATGTACCTCTCAAATACTTGAGAATCCATTTTGCCACATTCTAATGCTCAACACTAGGATGAATCATATACCTACTAACAAATCCTATAACATGTGCAATATCTAGTCTTGTGCATACCATGGTGTACATTAAACTACCTACAACTGAAGCATATGGTACCTTGGACATTTTTTCTTCCTCCTCTTGTGTCCTCAGACACATATCCTTAGTCAATTTGACATGACTGGGAAAAGGTGTGCTGACATCTTTTACATTCTCTATATGAAATCTCTGTGACACCTTTTCAACATAATCAACCTAAGATAAATTTTTTTTTCTATTTTTCCTATCTCTTGTAATCTTCATACCCAGGATTTGTTTCACTACCCCCAAATCCTTCATAGCAAATGAATTTTCTAACTGTTGTTCTAGCTCCTTTATGTGATCCATGTTAGACTCCACTACAAGCATATCATCAACATATAAATGTAAAATAATGTAGCTATCATCATCTAACCTGTTAAAATAAACACAATTATCTAAATTACACCGATTGTAGCCATGCTTAGCCATAAAGCTATCAAATTTGATATACCATTGTCGAGGTGCTTTCTTCAAGCCTTATAAACTGATCTTCAATCTACACACAAGTTTCTCCTTACCTTTGACCTTGAATCCTTGTGGTTGTTCCATATATATTTCCTCTTTCAAATCACCATGGAGAAAGGTTGTTTTAACATCAAGCTATTCTAAATGGAAATCTTCAGTAGCTATAATACTTAAAATAGGGCATATAGAAGTCATTTTAACAACTAGAGAAAAAATCTCATCAAAATCAATTCCTTTTTTCTGTACAAATCCCTTTACAACTAACTTGGATTTAAATCTTTTCTTACCTCCATCCTCCTCTTTCAGCCTATAAACCCATTTATTTGGTAAATCCTTTTTACCTACAGGCAACTTGCATAATTCCCAAGTCTGATTTTTCAACAAAGAGTCCATTTCTTCTTCCATTCCATGCTCCCACTAAACCTTGGTATCCACCTGCATAGCTTCATCATAACATTTTGGTTCACCAGCATCAGTTAATAAAATAAAATACAAAGAGGGAGAATATTTTTCTGGGGGTCTACTTATCCTTGAAGATCATCTAACATTCACTAGAGTTTGTTGTATTTGTTGTTTCTATTGTTGCAGAGAATGAGGAACCACTGGAACATCATTGTTTGGTGTATCATCTAGTACTACGCAATCATTTTCTTTCTTCTCATACTACTAGAACTAATCTTTGTACAACACTTTCTCATTGAATATGACATCCCTCCTCACAATTTTTTGATTTTCAAAATCCCAAAGCCTATAACCAAATTCATTAATTCCATATCCAACAAATAAAAATTTCTTTGATTTTACATCAAGATTGGCTCTATTTTCAGAATCTACATGTGCAAAATGCTTCACAACTAAAGATCTTAAGAAAAGAATAACTCACCTTCTTAATTTTCCATGCTTCCTCTAGAATACCACAACCTAAAGGATTAGAAGGACCTCTATTAATTAAATAAACAATAGTGTTTACCTCCTCTTCCCACATGTTTAAAGGCATCCCAACATGCAATCCCATAGTTCGTGCATGCTCCATTATTATTCTGTTCATGTGCTCAACCACTCCATTTTCCTGTGGAATCCTTGGAACCATTTTCTTCCTACAAATACCATTAGAGGAACAATAATTTCAAAATCTTTGCTGCAATACTCACCACCATTATCAGATCTGGGATATTTTAACTTTTTAGCCATTTCATTCTCAACCAAGCTTCTCCATTTTGTAAAAGTTTCAAATACATCATATTTTTTCCTAAGAAAATAAATCCATACCTTCCTAGATGCATCATCAATAAATGTAACATAATATTGAGAGCCACCGAGAGAATATACCTGAGCTGGTCCCCATACATCCGTATGCACAAGCTGTAATTTCTCATCTTTCTTTTCCTTCCCATCCTTGAGAAAACTAACTCTCCTTTGTTTGTCATACACACAACTTTCATAGAAATCCATATTAACAAATTTTAGACCTCATAAAATATTCTTTGAATGAAGTACTTTCATACCTTTTGCACTCATATGCCTAATTCTATTATGCCACAATGTTGATTTAGAATCCACAACAATTGATTGATTTTCTTTCTACTGAACTACAACAACTATTCCTAAACATTGATTTTTATCTGCAATAGCTAAAGTAGAAGGAATAGTATGACCTGCACAAAGATATAAGCTACCTACTTTCACACCTTTTTCTACCACTAAGGAACCTTTTGTAACCTTCCAATTTTTATCACTAAATGTAACAACATAACCTTCATCATCTAGTTGCCCTGCTGAAATTAAATTTCTGCTTAACTTTGGAACATGCCTTACCTCATGTAGTATCCAATGATTCTCATTCTACAAATTAATCTTGATTCTTCCCTTTCCAAAAATCTGACAGGGCTCACTATCTCCCAAATAAACCAACCCAAAATCCCCTTGGACATAATCAAGAAAATAAATTCTATGGGGTGTAGCATGAAATGAAGCCCCTAAATCTAACACCCAAGAATCATTAACATTATCAAGGGAAAGAATCAAAGCATCCTCATGAGATTTATTACTTACGGCATTTTCCTCTTTATTTCCTTCTTTTTTGTCTCCTTTTATTTTTTTGAGATGTACAATCTTTCTTTAAATGACCTGACTTACCACAGTACAAAAAATCCTTTTCTCTAGATTGGGACATTTTGTCCTTTTATTTTCCTCATGACTTCCCACAAATTTCAAAATTGTTTCCTTGCTCCTTTGTTTTTCCCCTAATTTCTACATTCAAAACATTGCTTGAGGTGGATGTTCCACCTAAGCTTTTCCTATGAATTTCCTCGCTCAAAATAACACCAACATCATCAAATTTCAATGTATTTGAACCAAAAACAGAATTGCTAACAACCATTACCAAGCTATTCCAACTTTCAGGCAAAGAACACAAAATCAAAAGATCCCTAACTTCATCAAATTTTACATTTATAGAAGTTAATTGACTAGTAATTGTATTAAAATCATTTAAATGATCAGCCACTGACCCACCTTCTACCATTTTTATATTAAATAAATGCTTCATAAGAAATATCTTATTTGAAGCAAAAGGATTTTCATTAAACTTCGCCAGGGTTTGCATCATCTCTTGAGTTGTCTTTGTTGTTGCAATATTGAATGCCACTGATATTTCCAAACATAAACAAATACTGCCAAGTTCTTTTTTGTCTAAAATGTCCCAATCCTCTTCAGACATTGCTAAGGGTTTCTTGGTTTTCCCTTCCATTGGATGCCATAAATCCTTTTGACAGAGGTAGTCCTCCATCTGTATCTTCCATAACTAATAGTCTACCCATTAAACTTCTCAACCTTCAACATACCCTCATCTTCCATTGCTCCCACTCAACTGTGAGACTCCCACTCAATTGTGAGACCTTCCTACAGAGGATAATCAAACGCAACCTGCTCTAATACTACTTGTTAGGGTTAGAAGAAAGATATCTAAAAGTTAAATGCATATTTTATCAATATAATAGAGAAATAAAAAACACAGAAAAAATATATCAACAACAAGACAACATAGAGAATTTAATGTGGTTCACCCAATATGGGCTACATTCCCAAAACTGCAACCATCCAAAGATTTTATTATCTAGTGAAAATCTTATTACAATATCATGAATAATCACCTTATTGCAACCCCCCATCCCAATCGCTTATAACAAGCTTTTTAGAAGCTTCCAAAATTAGGGTTCTACAAAGTTGGTTTTTTCCTTTTTCGTTGATGACGTGAAAAAGTAGGAAAAAATTTCTTTGGGGTTTCCACCCCCAAACCCTCACCTAGGGCCCAACTTGACCTTAGACCCCAGTGAGGATACATGAAGAGTGTACAATATAGCATGATCAGTCACCAATTACCAACAGTTATTATCATTGACGCCTTAGAAAAGGATAGGCATTATGCTGGGTCGTGAAAGGAAAAATTCTCACCTATGGAATCGGAAAGGGGAGAATTATATTTCTAAGCTTGAGTTAACAAGAAACATACATGCTTGGTAGTAGGGTATGTAATAAATTATTTATATCTTTTGTAAGATAGTATCAATTCAACATGATCAAATGAGAATTATTACTTGAACTAGTATAAATGCTCATTAGAAGAAATAGAGTGAGCTAAAAATCATATTACAACTTTGGAAAAATATTAAAATACAAAAGAAATCCAAGATATAGATGTCCCAAGAGGAAGGATTTTAGCTCCATGATCAATATTTAATATTATATTTTTAGAACCAAATATGGGATAATTCCATAAAAGAGGTTTCACTTAGCCAGGATGGACTATTATGAACCAAAGAAGGAACCTATACACCCAAAATTTTGGGAAATAAAAGAATGAGGTAAATTGATGTCATATTTAGGTACACAAGGGAACACCAAATTTTTTTGGATGAAGAACCACTATAATCTAGAAGGGGATAGATTATAATTCTACTAGGTATGTAGTAAGTTGAAGTCCAAAATCCCAAAGGATGATGGCAAGATGTCATCGTTGGAAAGGCTTGTATACTTCCATGGAATTCCATAGGGGAAGTGGTAGATCACAAGAATAGTTTAATCTTTCTATTTTGATGTAACTGACATAATGTTATGGTGGATAGACTCACCAAGGTAACCAAATTTTATTGGAAATTTTGATTTATAGGATAGTAGTCCTAAAACATCAAAATTGTGAACCAAGAAATTGCTTAATGTTCTTGAGAAGGTTATCTCATAATGGGACACACAAGTGACATTTGGTTTTCCATAAACCATGATCATCACATGAGAATTTAGTTCAATGAAAGATCAAATTATTACTTTAAGTTAGCTAGTTAGGAAAAAGAAATAAATCAAATCTTGGAGGATTTGTGAGATACTTATATTACAATAAAACTTCTATCATTGAAATTGGTTCATGATATGAGAAAAAGGGTTGAATCTCTATTAAGTTGGGATAAGATAGGGAATAGGGTTAACCCCAGACTGAAAAGGTTGTTAGAATGAAATAAGAGATCAAAATGATAAAAGAAACTTTGTTGATACAAAGATTGAAATAAAAAGTAATATCATTATGCTCAAAACTAACAAGTGTCTAAGGGAAATGTTATTCTCAAGATGGACAATAGTCAGGGTCATTACTATTATGCTTAAGGAAAATGTTTGAGTTAGTGATGGATGTTCTTACTTTTGAGTTATTTGGTGGTGTAAGAGCCAAAGGGAAAGATGGGACCCACAATGTAGTGCACAATACACCAACATTATTTTCTACTTGGATTATAGTAAGGATAATTACATTAGCCAAGGGGAGCATGATTTCCAATCACTGTGGTATAGGTGTCATATAGGATATAGTTATTATTGTACTTATGAAGTACATATGAGGAAATATGATTATAATGAACACTATTTGAGATAGGAAGTATGCATGAAGCACACAAGTTCTCCTTGTATGTTAACATAAATCACTTGATGCAAGGTCCAGGAAGGACAAGATTACAAGGGGTCATGTTAAATGAGGGAAGGTTAGATGGGAATATATTTATTTCTTTCTTGATTTGGAAAATGAAAAGTAGAACCTTTATTTGAATTTAACTATATGATTAAGTGCTTTAAATCATTGGGGATGATGATTCATAAGGGGGGAAGTATGTTACACCCTCTCTTATTGTTATTGAGTTACTTTTACCTACATAGGTTAATAGGATAAAGAAAGTAAATCATGATTTTTATATGTTTGATAAATGAATGGAATACTAAAATATGTATTAAAATATATTTCTTTGAAGGAGTTATTAGGTTTATATTGATGAATTAAAATGAAATAATATGTATTGCAATTTGAATATTCTAATGTTTTTTTATGCAAGTGGATTTCATGTGAACATTTAACTACCATTGAAAATGTGCCAAGTTGGATGCAGATACAGGTACACACCTTTGAAAGAGAGGGTAAGTATCACTGAGGAGAGGGGCTTGGTCTACTAACCCTTAATAAGCTAATACTAAGCTATCACACACACTCACATTATAATTTAGGTTGTTTGAGTTAGGTTAGTCCATGAATCGGGTAAATGACTTTGGTCACAGTCTTTACTTAATGGAATATTTAGGTAGTCATCCTTATTTGAGATAGGTTTTCTCTATGGATTAAATTATGCGATTAAATCTATAATCAATAAATATATGAGTATTGTAACGCTGAAAATGAAAAGGCTTTTGCACAATAGACAACAAAGAAGATCATTAGATGCACACATGCATACAATACTAAAATCTAAAATGCAAATTCATTCGTTAAGCAAAAAAGAACATGGGAAAGTAAAAACGTAAATAAAACTAGAACAATCTCACCAATTTTCAAACGTATTTCCATGATTCATCTCGATTGCCCTTCTCCATTTTGCTTGTGTAGTATAATTGCCCTCATATTTTCAAGTTCGTTCAAGTATAGCCTAAGATAGTGATTAGCAAAATATCAAAGATTCAAGACAAAGTGCTCTCCAAAGTTACAAAATTCATGAGAGAGATTGGAATGAAGAATGACAAATCAATTTATAGAAAATTGATTATTCGAATGACAGGTCAAGATTGAAAGATCAACGGATGGTTGAGATTGACTGATTAGACATGCATTCTGTTAACTGACAGTGATGACACGAGTGATTCAAATTAGAAATAGAATTAAAGATTAAATAAATGATTTAATCTTTAGTTCGGCATTCAAAGACATAAGAATTATCTTTGCATGACAAATATAAAGATTGATTAAAGCAACTCTCTATTCGAACGCATGCACAACACTTAATTAATTAAATAATAATATTTAATTAATATGCATGTGCACGCAAATGAGTTAGAACTAGAGGATTGCATGATTTGATGAAGAGATTACTCGAGAATGCCACTCATACATCAAATGAATAGTTAACTGAACGATTAAAATAGATGTCGAGTTGAGTAAAAGTGAATACTTAGATAACTCACATAATTATCTAAAATATAGAAGAATGTGTTAAAATAGAATTTATGAATTAAATAATTCATTTAATTCAAAGAGACAATATTCGAAGGATAATTAAATAAATAATATTTATTTAACTAAGTGATGAAAGGACTCAAAATGAATAATTAAATAAATTAAGAATTTATTTAATTATAGTTGAAATATGATAAAGAATAAATTAAATAATGATTTATTTAATTTAACCGGAAGAATAAGGTTAATTAGTAACATAATTAAATAACAAGCGTTTATTTAATTAATAGAAGAAATAAAGAAAAGTGAATTAATTAAATAATTGAAATTATTTAATTAATAGAAGAATTAATGTTAAGATGAATAATTAAATAATTAAGAATATTTAATCAATAGAAGAAATGAAGACTATAGAGAATAATTAAATAATTGACATTATTTAATCATGACCATGAAGAATACAAATTATGAAGAATATTGAAGTCATAGGCCTAAACCAGATTTCGGTGTCTACATTTGCCCCTCTTTGATACAATGTCATTTCGGCATTGTGTCAAAGAAAGTCAATGAAAAATATGCCCCAGTAATGCTCCAGATTAGAATAGGTGAAGGTATGCCCCCTCAGGAAAATTGACAAATTTTTGAAATGTTCAGGTAAATATGGAAATGCGCTCGATTAGTCCAGTAGATAGGCAAAAATGTAATGCAGTTGACGAAATTGGGTTCGGAAATGGGAGGGATGGGTACGGGATGATAGAAAATGGAAGTTTACATGGCCAGTAGGAAAGAAATGCCACCTAAGCCCTAGGTATATATTGGAATTGGGGTGAAAAACTATTCATTTGCACCCACCTAGCTTAGAGATTTCAAAATTTGCTCTGACTTTCAGTGAGGATGTCTCCAGTTCCAGCCACCCATCATCGTGTATACAGGATCTGGACATTCCAGAGACCAGCCAGCGTGGACCCCCTGATATGGACCTAAAACTTACCTTTTGAAATTTTTTGATTTGCACGTATTTTAAGACATTTATTGCATTTTAAGTTATGCGTCACGTTTTATTTTGCACCGCATGTGTATGCACAAACGACGCATGTGACTGCGAAAAGACGCATTTGAATTTTAATGCTGGTCAGTTAGCTTAGGTTTTAGCGAATAAACGCATGTGTTTATTTTGTTACGCATTGGAAATTTTGCAACGCATGTGCATATTAATAGATGCATTTGTTTATTTTGATACGCATGTGATTTCCTAAAATGCATATGAATAGCTATAGCCGCATTTTCTTATTTAGAAATGCATTTGAGATTATGCAACGCAAATGATAGTTTTATGACGCATGTGATTATTATTAACTGCATTTGATTAATAATGACGCACATGTAATTTTTGAATCGCATTTGTGGAAAAGCGACGCATGTGTAAAAGAATGACACACTTGCAAAATAACGACGCATTTGCATTTTATGTTAAAACAGTCAGGTTGCATTAGAATAGATGATCCAGGCTAACATGAAGCATGTATGATGTTGGTGCAGGTTGTACTTGACCCTATCTATACACGTGAGTCGAGACCCACGACGTTTCGATTCAGAGATAGCCTGTGGCTGGCCGAGCGACGGACTCTATGGAATTTGGGTTTGTTGGACGTGACCGATATGCCCCAGATTAGGGCAAATCAGGGATTGCTGATAGCACTATGTGAGCGGTGGCACTCAGAGACATCATCATTCCATCTTCCGATTGGAGAGGCTACAGTGACCTTAGAGGATGTTTATAGGATTTTGAGACTGCCTATTAGAGGGACACGGGTAGTGTATGATACGCAGAGGGGGATAGCGGAGATGTGCAAATATTACCCCCACGCTGACGTTAGACAGCTAGGGGTGGACGACTATGAGATTAGATGGCGAATATTGGCTCAGAGGTATAGACAGTTAGACTGTCTAATAGCGACCTTGATAGGTGGTATAGTACTGCCTGACCGTCGAGGACATGGATTCCCTGTAGGATGGGGGGAGATGTTAGTAGGCATGCTTGAGCGCTGAGTCGTATATGCTTGGGGTTCGTGTGTGCTAGGGATGTTATACTTCCACTTGCATGACATTGCCTATAGAGAGGCATAGTCTATGAGCTGCGGTACCACGCTCTTGATGGTATGGGCGTGGGAGCATATCATGATATTCAGACCACCGGTTACAGTTGATGTAGCTCATGGGGTGCCATATGCTTTCCGTTATGTAGGGGCCACCACTCAGCACCATATTGGGGACACTGGTTATTTCAGACTTGCTATAGACTTGATGCAAGAGTTCACATGGAGACCGTACCTGGACTGTGAGGTGTGGTTAGATGAGGATGAGCACCTTCCATTCTGTAGACAAACATAGTCTTTGGTGGGATGGACAGTGTCCCACATGCATATTATGGAGTGGCAATTGCCGGATCGGGTCCTGAGACAGTATGGAGAGGTACAAGATGTACCTTGAGGGAGAGTAGAGTTTGCTAGGTCATCCTGAGAGGTATTGCTATGGGGACTAGAGATTCCTGTCACTACTGCAGAGGCAGACATTGATGCGCTACAGGCATAGCCATGGGGATGGAGAGGTGGACCAGCAGATCTAGGGACGACCCCAGCTTATGATCAGTGGTGGGCAGTACACAGGCCTATTCCCATGATAGATCCAGGGCAGCCAGCACCGGTAGAGTGGCATGGTACAGGTCCCAGAGGTAGACGAGGCAGAGGAGGAGGTTGAGGAGGCAGAGGAGGCCGAGGTGATGGAGGGGATGATGGCAGAGGTGGCCGACATGGAGGTAGGAGAGGGAGACATGGTCGACGGGGACGAGGACCAGCCTTGTCACTGATCTGATAGGAGAGAGGAGGAGAGGAGGATGTGGCCATGCCAGATGTGGCCAGAGGTGGTGAGGGGGAGCAGCCGACAGAGGTAGTGATCCGAGATATCCCTAATATCCCAACAGAGGCAGAGGTAGGTGCCGAGGAGGCAGTTGGAGAGGAGGCAGTTGGAGAGGAGGCAGAGATTGATGCCCTTGGATTGCTAGGTGCCTACCAAGAGGATGATGATGAGGATGATGATCATGAGAGAGAGATCAGGGATCAGATCTTGGAGGAGATAGATGAGGAGGAGGATGGGAGAGACAGGGTCCGTCAGGATGAGATAGAGGTAGAGGTGCCCGACACTAATATGTTACGAGCCTAGGTTGCCTCCTTGGAGGAGAACATGAGAGTGTTGATGGTAGAGAGAGATTCCTACAAGGTGGAGAGAGACAGAGCCTTGATGGAGAGGGATCAGGCAGTAGCCCGATGGTAGGAGATGGAGCAGAGATTCACAGAGCTCAGGTCATTATGCACAGGACCATCAGTAGCATTTGCTAGAGAGTTGGTCAGAGCCGGAGAGAGGGAGAGATACTACTGAGATTTGTATGAGGCAGAGGTTCCCCTAGAGAGACGGGCTCCCAATTTTTCAGCGGCACAGAGTAGTAGGTCTCAGACCAGGACCCACACACGGACAGTAAGCACAGAGGGAGTGGATTAGCCACATAGAGCAGGGCCATATGACAGACCTCCCATAGCTTAGAGATCAGCAGGTTCCCAACATCAGTCTCCCACACACTCCCGGCATGATGGCAGTGGCAGTTCAGGATAGAGATACCATTTGAGATCCATTTGAGACAGTGTATTTTGATCTAATAGCCTGCGGGCTTCCATGTATTTGTGATACATTATGACATTGTGATGTGACACATTTGAGTGATATATATATATATATATGATTTTGGCGGTGATTCCTATGATATGCATTGTCTATTTATTGATTATGCAGTCTTTATTTATACATGTGATGTTTATATGATATGCTTATGTGATGGATGATTGTATGTATTGTATGATTCTATATGATGTATGCAATTTATATTATTTATGAGATGCAATGTGATGTTATATGTATGATGCAGATGATATGTGTGTTAATGCAAATGTAATGTGATGTACGTATTTACAATTGATTTGTACATGAAATGCTTATAATATGCATTGGTTGTAATGATTATAATGCCATGGTGATTTAGATGTAAAATATGCCTATATGTATGAATTTTTCTAACATGTATGTTGATGCAGGATGATGCACACCGTTGTGTGTCATAGGACTTCGCCATAATGCAAGAAAGAAGAACTGTTAGTGCAGAAAGAAAGATCGACAAAGAAGGAAAAGGCAAAAGATAGAAGTTAGTATTAGGAATCTTTGATATTTTGCCGTATCAGAAAAGGTTTTGCACTTTATCATCATTGGGTGGGACTAATACAAATGGAGAAAAACACCATGATATGACATAGATCAAGGTGCGCAAGGTCATCCACTTGCTAATAACAGACAGTCGCAGACAAGGATTGTCCTTAACTCATACTAAGGACACAAGTTTCCCCAATCTTTTTGTTAGGACAAACCACAGACAGCAAACAAAGTAAAAGACGGGTCATGATACGTCATTGCTCCTCTAAATCCTTCATGGGACATCCTTGAGGAAACTAGTAACATGACTCAAAATCAAATTTAAAAGACAGTCAACAGACAACTGTCAAAGAAAACAGAATTCTGATACATCTTTGCTTCTCTAAATCCTTCATGGGACATCGTTGAGAAAGCTAGTCACATAATTCCTAGTCATCAATTCAAGATAAATGATAAGATAAATAAGCCAGAAAGTCAAAAAGAAATTAAAAATATTTGCCAAAACTTGATTTGTTTGTTTGATTTGTTTGTTGATAGAGAGACCGATTGATAGAGCCTGATTGCAGGCGATACACATACTGGATAAGACTGTGAGTCTGGTTTCGATGTTATGACTATCTGTATAAGGCATAACAAAGCCTAGTTTCAGAAAGACATGTATCGTTTAAGACGTTGAGTCAGATGCCGTTGATGTGGTAACCTGTGTAAGGCGATGTTTGATTGTGTAACCTTGTCAATTATGCAGGAAGGACCCATCTTGTATAAGACATAGGTTGATCATTTTGATAATGTCTATTTCCAAGAAGGACACATCCTATAGCAGACTGTAGTTGATCTGTTTTGATTGTTTTGTTTGGCAAGGTGTTTGATTTGACTTAGAGATATTGCTGACTTGTTCACCAGATTGATGCATGACTTGATATGACGCGTTGACAACTAACTATGTGTGACGACAAACCCTAAAGGACTGACCTAGTGCCGCCTCGGGGGCTCATTGTGTGATGGCCTTGCCTACGTTGTACACATAGAGACCTCGTAGTTCAAATTGACTTGACCGACAAGACTGACTACAAATAGAAGACGTGTGTGAAAGTGAATGTGACGAACCCTAAGGGACTGACCTAGTGTGGCCTCGGGGGCTCATCGATTGATGGCCTTGCCTACGTTGTACACGCAGAGAGCTCGTAGTTCGACACAACCAATGACCTTGTCATATAGACATATGGATTGACTCATGAATTTATACAGACAAACCTAAATGGACTGACCTAATGCCTCAGGGGCACATCGGCAGATGGCCTTGCCTACGTCCAATCGCAGAGGCAATGTAGTTCGACAAACGACAAAGACTGACAAGTGCGACTGACTCTGACTCTATTTTTTTGGATTTTTGAATTTTTTTGATGTTTTTGTGTTTTCTCAAGTCATTTTGAAATGTTTGTGGATTGTTCATGGTTTTACGTCTTCAACACAACCGATGTAAGAACCAATATGACACATTTCAAGTGTTTGCCCCTAGTCGAGTATAAGACCAATTGATTATGAAAAGGGTAAAATGGGGGATATGAAATGCTCTCGATGTCAATCGTTCCAAGTTATGGGAAAGACTACCACTTATTAGGAATGATATATACAAGTGATGAATAGAAAAGATAAGGAATATGTACAGGGATAAGGACTATATACAAGGTAGATTAGAATAATAGTAGACAAAGGAGCAGAGTTGAGTACACATGGCACCTATTTGCCAAGTTTTCACCATGGTACCTATCCAAAGCGCCACTGAAGTGGTTTTCACTGTTGGATGAATAATTTGTCTTTACTATTTTCTAGATTATCTAATTTTTTTTTTTGGTGTTACCAAGATGCCTGTTTGCCAGGTTTTCACCTTGATAACGATTTTTTTTTTTTAATAAGACAAAGGCTCCCAGAAGCTATGCGTAGAACTTCTTCAGATGCATACTATTGATTGGTGAGGACAATGGTTCCCCTTCAGGAGTAGAGAGTTGGTACACTCCTGATCCAAAAGCTTTTGTGACAATATAAGGTCCTAACTAGTTAGGTTCAAACTTTCCTGGATTTCTCTTTCTGCTTGATTCTTTGGGTTCTCCATTAAAACCAGGTCACCAATGTCAAAGTTCCTATTCAAAACCCTCCTGTTATAGCTATGATGAAGGCAATTCTAGTATGCTTGAAGGTGGTCTAGTGCCTTCTGTCTTCGCTCATCTAAAAATTCTAGCTCATGGAGTCTCGACACTCGGTACTCTTCATCATCAATATGGCCTTTCAAGGATACCCTTAAGGAAGGAATCTCGACCTCAATAGGTAAAATGGCTTTAGATCCAAAGACAAGTGAATATGGGGTAGCACCAGTGGGAGTATGGATACTTGTACGATAAGCCCATAAGGTAGGGTTAAGCTGTAAATGCCAGTCACGACCAACATCATTGACAGTCTTCTTAAGGATTCTAATGATGGTCTTGTTAGATGCCTCTGCTTGGCCATTACCTTGTGGGTAGTATGGGGTGGAAAAGTGATGTTGGATATGAAATTCATCACACAAGTGGCAGACTTCTTGGTTCTTAAATGGGCGGCCATTGTCAGTGATTGTGGACTGAGGGACACCATACCGACAAATGCTATAGTTTAGGATAAATCTAGAAATCTGTGTGCCGGTAATGTATGTCATAGGAATGGCTTCAATCCACTTCGTAAAGTACTCAGTGGCAGTGATAATGAACTTGTTTCCATTAGATGATGTGGGGTGGATCTTACCTATGAGGTTGAGTCCCCATTGGGCAAAGGGCCATGGTGACGTGATAGGACGAGCTCCTGTGCTGGGGCATGTATCAAATCTCCATGAACTTGGCATTGGCGACATTTTGTTACAAAGACATATGAGTCTTTTTCCATAGTAGGCCAATAATAACCCAGTCTCATAATCTTTTTGGCTAAGGTAGGACCGCTAGAATGGGAACCACATATACCCTCATGCACCCCATGCAAGGTTGCTTGTGCTTCAGTAGAATCAAGACATCTCAGTAAGGTATTGTCTAAAGCGCGTCTATATAGGGTGTCTCCGACGATGGTATATTTGGCTGACTTGCGGAGGAATGTTCTATGTTGGTTATTGGATAGGCCAATGGGTATGACTTCAGCATGAAGGTAATCATAGATTTCTTTGTACCATGGGGAATCGGGACCAATGATGTCACACACCATTTCAGAATCTGGGATATCGTAGGGCTGGGATCAAAAGCTGTTCTACCAAGAACTCAAACTTAGGCACGCTTGTTAGAATGTCAAGAAGTGATGCAATTGTAGCCATAGCATCGCTGCCCTATTTAAAACATGAGGTATTTGATGAAATTCAACTTTGTCAAAGTACTCTTTAAAACTATCTGCCATGCGCTTGTATGGAGTAAGCTTCTCATCCTTAGTCTCATAATCATCATTTACCTGCCTGATTACTAGTTGAGAATCACCATAAACCTATAAAACCTTAATTTTCCACTTGACCGCCATGCGTAACCCTGTCACTAGAGCTTCATACTCTGCCATGTTGTTAGTGCATGGAAATGCAATCCTGAATGACTTAGGGATGGAATCACCTTGTGGTGTGATAAACAATATCCCAGCCCCTGAACCATCAAAGTATAGTTTCCATGTTATGTTTGTGTCAAATGTGAATATGAACTCATCAGGAAAGTCTACAACTAATGGGTGATCTACCTGTATGGGTGCATCAGCTAACTGATCAGCAATGACCTGTCCTTTAATAGCCTTTCTTTCTACATATTGTATATCATACTCACTAAGTATCATAACCCACTTAGCCAGTCGCCCTGTTAATGCTGCCTTGCTAAGAAGATATTTCAGAGGATCTATTTTAGCAACCAGCATTGTTTGATGGTTTAACATGTAGTGCCTCAGTTTTTGGGTAGCAAATACTACTACAAGATAGGCACATTCAATGTTACTATAATTGAGCTCATAACCAACCAAAGTTTGGCTAATATAATAGACTGCCCTTTCATGACCTTCATCGTCATTCTATGCAAGCAATGCTCCGAGTGATGAATGGGTTGCTGTGATATAAAGAATCAATGGTCTCCCTTCAACAGGTGGTATTAAAACAGGTGGTGTAAGTAAATATTCTTTAATCAATTGAAAAGCCTCTTCACACCTAGGTGTCCATGCAAAGGGTACTCCTTTCTTAAGTAGATGTTGAAAAGGGTGTGTCTTGTCTGCTAGCTGCACAATAAATCTTCTGATAGATTGCAACCTTCCCTGTAATGTCCTTAGTTGACTGATATTGTTGGGTGGTGGCATGTCCATGATTGCTTTCACCTTAGTAGGATCTACTTCAATGCCTTTTCTAGAAATGATATAACCTAACAGTTTCCCTGACTTGACTCCAAACACACATTTCTTGGATTGAGTCTCACATTATACTTCTCCAGCCTCTAAAATACCCTGTCTAAAACTTGTAAATGTTCTTCCCGTGTCTTGGATTTTACAATAAGGTCGTCAACATAATCCTCCACACAAGTGTGTACTAGATCATGAAAGATAGTAGTCATGGCACATTGATAAGTTGCTCCTGCATTCTTGAGTCCGAAGGGCATAACATTCCAGCAATACGTTCCCCAAGGACAAGTGAAGGCTGTATTAGGTTGATCTTCAGTGGCAATTTTGATCTGGTTATAGCCTGAGAATCCATCCATAAGGGACAACATCTCATATCCTGCTGTCATGTCAACTATCATGTCAATATTAGGCAAAGGGAAGTCATCCTTAGGACAAGCTTTGTTGATATCTCTAAAATTTGTGCAGATGCGGATGCCCCCAGCTGGTTTGGTAACTAGTACAAGATTGGAAATCCAATCTGCATAGTCAATAGGTCTAATGAAACCAACGTCTAAGAGTTTCTTGAGTTCTGCCTTGACTAATAAAGCAATTTGTGGATGCATCTTTCTCAACTTCTGTTTTACTGGTTTGGCACCTGGTTGTAAAGGCAAGTGATGTAGAACAAGTTTAGGATCCAACCCAGGCATGTCAGCATATGACCAAGAAAAATTTATCTGTCTCTGTTCAAAGAAATCGTGGAACTCCGATTTCTCTTGTGTTGTCAATGATACTGCCAAATAAATCAATCGAGGATTCTCTTTTGTGCCTATGTTGACTTCTACTGATTCTTCCACGAGCATGGGTGACTTTTCCTGTGCAGTGGGGAGAATGTTCAAACCTCCATCCTTAGGTGCCTTAGAGAGGTTTTCACCTTCAGATGCGTCCTTTCTTTTTACTTTTTCATTGTCTAGAGGTGCCTTTCGGTTTTCACCTAGAGACTCATCATTTTTATCTTGTTTATTCTTTTTCTCATTTTTGCGACTGGAGGGTTGAATAGATTCCCCAAAATATGCTTTATTGTCCAAGTCAATGGTAAAACTAGCTTTATGATCTCCGTTAGGTATGCCTTCACGTAATCCCAGGAACTCAGCAATTGCTTCGTCATTCTCAAAAGTGTCTAAGACAGGTGTATCTTGTTGATCCCAATCTATGAGTTGGGGATAAACTAAGGGCATGTCATCGTCAGAGTTATCAAAGTCTAATGGGGTCAAGGTAAAGATTGAATTATTCATGTTCTTACAAAAGTCTTGTACCAAGTCTATTTTGCTCTTGGGTTTGGGTCTAGGTGGATGAATAGGTGGGCCTAATGCCAAGGTTTGACTATCGGAAACAAGTGGCTAAGGTTGCTAAGAGGTAGGATCAAGTGATTCCCAGTAGTAATGTTTAAACCATTCCTCTTTTGTCATTTTCTTTGGTGGACAGGAATTCAAAGGATTGGGTGAAGAACTTAACATCAATTCGAGTTCTCCAAATAACTTGTCAAGGTCCATGGAGGAAGTAGAGGATAGGGAATCCCACTCATAATCGTTAGAATCGGGGGAGTCATAATGATGTTGGTCTACAGGTTCGTGAGATGTCTTGGTATCTTCTAAAGCACGTACTTCCTCAAGTAATGGTGATGGAGTACTAGGAACACCAATCTGAATCGGTTGAAACCCTAGCCCTACTCCTTTTGGCCATTGAGAAACAAATATGGGTTCCACTCTGCCATCTTGGTTTAAACCTAAACCATTTTGTCTGTCATATCCTTTGCTTTGCATGATTTTGAAACCCTTTCCATATAGACTTGTAGGAATATGAGCAAGTAAAAGGGGTTTTTGATTATCTTCCTTGTACAGCCAGGAAGTGACATCTTCTGTATCCACAGCCTCTTTGCTTAATTCACCCCATTTAGTGAAAGTTGTTGTGGGGGGAACATGTATAGTGATCATAGATTTTCCTTTACCTTCTATAGGTAAACCATATGACTTAGGAGGAACCAAATGGCTAACATAATAAGAAGTCTTCATGTAATACTCTCCACAACCCTTGTCTTGGATCTCGACCCTAGGAGTGGTAGGAAGTGGGGGTGAAACAGATGTTTGAGTGAGTGTGGACAGGTCAACATAAGAAGATGGTTTAGACGGTGAGGCCTCTTGGTTGACTGGCACTTGACATTGAGGGATCTCCTTTAGATTAGTGCAATACTGAAAAGGATCGGGATCACCATCTATAGTTATTTCAATGCCATTGTAAGGGAATTTAAGAAACTGATGATATGTGGAAGGGACTGCCTTCATGGCATGAATCCATGGTCTACCTAGTAGAAGGTTATAAGGGAGGGTGAGATCCAAGACCTAGAACTTTGTCTCCATTACCGTAGGACCAATTCTGATAGGAAGTGTTACCACCCCCTTTGATTTTCATTCTTCATCATCATAAGCCTTAATGACAATACTCTTAGTGGTGTCTATGCATGCTTCTGAGATACCTAATGCCTTAATTAGTTTTAAAGTGCATAGATTTAACCCGGCTCCTCCGTCTACCAAAACTCGTCTAACTTTGGTGTCATCGACAAGGACTTGTAGATGTAAAGGGTCAATGTGGTTCGTCTTGTCTGTGGCATAGTCTTGTTCAGAAAATGTGGCATGATGATTATTGGTCAAGTAGCCCACCATTTCTTGGAAATGATTGACATCAAGGTCAGTAGGGACCGTGGTGTTCTGTAAAGCCTTATCGAGGATAGACCGATGCTCAGGAGAGATACGCAACAATTCCAAGATTGAGATTTGGGTTGGGGTCTTCCCCAACTGATCAAGTAGGTTATATTGTAACTTGGAAGGTTGAGGTGTTTGCTGTGATGGAGTGCCTAGGATAGTAAACTTAGTACGATGAGTATTGACTGCACACTCAGGATTAGCATTGATAGTAATGGTGTTGATGTTTTGATCAGCGGCATGACGGCAATGAACGATTTTTCCACTATCATAATCATGTTTGATACTCGCATAATTGGCGGACATATTGGTCTTAGTAGTCGAACTGGGGATAGTTCCTTTCCCATGGTCATGTAATGGGTCTGAAAAGACCTGATGATCAGTGTTTGATGTCTTTTTTTTTTTTCCACTAACCTCAATAATTCTCTTGTCAACAAGATCCTGTATGATATTCTTCAGTTGTCAACAGTTTTGTAGGTTATGTCCCTTAGTCCTATGATAATCACAGAAGGCATTGTCATCCCACCAAGTTGGTTTAAACTATCCTGGATCATATTGTCTTGGTTCCTGTAGTTGTATGAGGTTGTGTTGTAACAGTTGTTTGAACACTGACTCAATGGGTTCCCCTAAGGGAGTGAACTCGCATTTTTGAAATCTCCTTGGTTGTGGACATTGAGTATTTGAGGCCATGTTAGGAGGTTTATTGACAACATTAAGAGTGTTGGCAAAAGTATGAGGTCCTTGTAATGTGAGGAGGGGTCTTTCTTGTAATGTTTTAGCATCCACCACCCCATCATTGGTGACATTTTTGTTGCAAGACTAGAATTTGTTTCTATTAGTGGGGGTGTTTTGTACGATTGAGTTTCTATTTGATATTGTCATTTTGATTTCACCCTTTTCAATAAGATCCTTCTCTATTATCACCCCTTTTTCCACTAGTTTTGAAAAAGATATGCAACAATGTACCCTTAAGTTACTCCTGAGTTTTGGATGAAGGTTTTCTTGAAACATTGTAACCTTTTGTTTTTTGGGTATCTCTACAAGACACCTACTTGCAATAGTTCTCCAACGTTGGAAGAAAGCGATGAATGTTTCACCTTCATCTTGTGTTGTGTGGCACAAGGTTGCTATATTTATCTCATGGTCAATGTGGAAGGAGAATTGCTCCACAAATTTCTCAGCTAGTTCGCCCCAAGATCTAATACCAGAATCAATACCTGAAAACCATTCTAGTGCCACTCCTACAAGATTTCGTGGAAATAGCCTCATAAGATACATGGGATTGTAAGCGAGATCTATGCATATGGTAGAAAATTCCCTGATATGTTCTACTGGATTGCATTTTCCATTGTACTTAGGAAGATTCGGTATGACATATCCGTGAGGGAAAGGTGTCATGTACAATGATCTATCAAAAGGGAATGGGCATATGTCCTTTGGTGAAAATGATTTCTTAGTTGAGACTGACATGTTATCCATTTGCATTTGTAATGCGTGCATTTGTGTTTGCAGGACGTCAACTTGGGTCAAAGATGTGCTAGGAGGATTATGCGGATCCATGTATGTATTCTGAAATCCAAAGTCTCATGATGGGTTTTGATTGAATGTTGGCATCTGAGGTGGATTTAGATTCAGAATATTGGTAAATGTATTCTGGTCTGGTATCTGCATAAATTGGTGTTGACTTGGGTTCTGTGTAAATGGATTCTGAGCACCACTCTGTGAAAAGGGATTCTGATTCGGAATCGAAGTGAATTGGTTTTGAGTTGAAATCTGTGTGGAAGGATTCTGATTACCAATCTGTGAAAAAGGGTTCTGATTCGGAATCGACATAAATTGGTTTTGACTTGAAATCTGCGTGGATGGATTCTGACTACCAATCTGTGAAAAAGGGTTCTGACTCAGAATTGATGTAAATGGACCCTGATTGCTAGCCTAGAAGAGTGGATTTTGATTGCCATATTGGAAGGAGGGAATGCCTCCTGTTTGTGTAATCCTTGGTATAGTACTAGTGATTTGAGTACTAGGTATGGCCATCGACTGTGGTAAGGTACCCATGATGCTAGCAGTAGGTGTGGTTGTTGATTGTGCACTTGTGACACTGACATATGATGTATGGGCTGACATTTTAGATCTTTTACTCCCAATAAGAGGACTAGTGGGAGTGGATGATGATGCCCTCGTAGTGAAATTAAATCTCGATGTCATGCTAGGTATACCAAATGGGGGCGTATGGACTGTTGTACTCTGTGTAGATGTGCTAGATGGCATAGTTGTGCTGACCTGAGGTATAGTAGTACTAACAGTCGTGGTATTTGTACCTTGTGTAGGTTGAGTTTGTAAGGTGCTAATGTCAAATCCTGGAGGTAAGGTAGCACCTTCAGCTAGCAATTTTCCTAAAAACCGTTGATCATTTGCTAGGTACTCATCTACAAAAGAGGCAAACTTAGGGTCCTATGCGGCAGCCTCTGTCCTCTACTACAATGTGTCCTTGAGTGTTTCTAGTGGTGAATTTTTTTAATAAATTCTTATGAGGTCTTGAAGAAAATGGATTGATGAACTCGTTTGGGTTTGACATGTTTTCTCTCTCTCTTCTCTTAGACCTAGTTTCAACCATGTAAGACAAGCTCAATATGCGAGAAATGCAAGACTATATCTAGAAACTATATGACTCTATTCTATGTTTTTGGGGTTTTCTTATGCAAATAATGAATGTTCTAGGATGACACTAGTCTAGACTCTAAAGATGCAAAGTCTAAGCAAGACCCTAAAGTGATCAACTCTATAAACCCAAGATGAAGGGACCAACTACCTAAAGTCAAACCAAGGTGTCAATTTAGTTAAGTCAAGGAACCAATGTAGGACGAAGATCAAAGACAAGTTGAGTTTCCTAACTAGACTGATGAGCTAGGATGACTCTCTGTAGGACAAAGTATAAGATGATAAGACTAGGTTCAATGACAAATTTCGTTGACACTATGACCTTTCTAGAGTATAGACGGTGGACTACTCCTAAAGTTTGTAAAAGTGACCTTTCGAGAAGTCTAATGCAAGGTGATATGTACCGTAAGATGAACGTAAACTCTAACTGAAGACAACTATGGTAATGACTAAATGAACCTAAAGGATGCAAAATTGAGCAAATCATTTTAGGTTTCTGTTTCAAAGATTGTTTGTGTGAAGACCACTAAAACTGGTATAACCGTGTTGACTGGACAGTGACTATAAATTTTGGTTTTCTGGTAATCAGACAAATGCGTCATTTAATTTTTAGTTGCGGCTCAAAATTAACAGTTGCAGTTCAAATTGACAGATGTGACTTAGAATATACCAGATGCGACTCAAATTAACAGATACTACTCAGAATATAACACATGCAATTTTTCCAAAGCAGAAGCAAACCAAACTAACAGATGCGACTCAAAATTAACAGATGCGACTCAGAATTTATAGTTGTGACTCAAAAATAACATATGCGACTCCAAAAATTAGATGCGTGTTTCTGGTGAACAGTTGCGACTCTCTGTGAATTTTCAGTGACATGAAATTTAAACTGACTCCATTTTTCGTGATCAAATTATGACAATCAAAGACAATCGTAAGACACAGTGTTTTCAGTTTCAATTTTGGACTCAAAGAATGTTTAAAGTGATAACAGACAAGCACATCCTAGTAGGCCAAAGGCCTAGGGTTTGTATACTTGGTATAGCCCACCTATTATACCCCAGATTGGTGATGAACACCTTTCCTTCTTGAGAGAGAATAGCTTAGGAATTTGGTGGCATTGGCTCCCCTCCACGGCTCATTAACGTCTTTCGAGCACACCAATTCCAAATTCTTTGGGCAATGACCTCCCAAGAACTGCTATCTCTACTCAAGGGGATCAGTAGTGAGTATCTTAGGGCATGATACTGTACCCTACACTAATACCAAGCAAAGGCCACAAATAGGTTGGTCTCTACAACAAAGGGTATTTAATTCAGGAATTCTGTTCGTGGGGTGTAATCCATATGGCCTGAGTCCCCTTTCGGATCCATCTCATCGGAACCACACTCATGATTCTTGGGGTTTCCCCAAGAACCCACTTTTGTATACCGGCTGGAAGTCCCTCGGGTTCAGGGTGCTACCGGTCTGAGTCATCCTGGGGTGAGTACTTTTTCCCACCAGAACAGGCCCAAGTTCTAGAGTTGGTAACCGTTTCTCTTACACCCAGGATTGCACGGATGTGCAAGGGGAGAGGATACTTCGATATACCAAGTCGTAAGGGTAACTAGACTTGTGCTTTCACACCAAACACAGTAGACACTTGTTAATTTTAACCAAACAAAAGATTTGCTACACTACCAAACAATCTGTTTCAAAATTAACTAGGGTCTTCGACAAGCGTCCTACAGAAAAACTCATTAGTAGTTTTCAATATTGTCTTCATCAATCATCCTACAAAAGCTTGTTAACTCCAAAAGGCCACAAGCTGAAAATCAAATATCAGTAACACGAAAATCAATTGAAAATTCCAGATTGTCGAAAGCAGAAATAAAATTTTACCAGTCAATTGTGTCGTTTATTTTTTAGTTGCAGCTCGGGATACCAGTTGTGGTTTAGGAATTTTCAGATGCGGCATTTCTCTGTCAGATGCAGTTCATAAATCCAATTGTGGTTTAGAAACTTCACATGCAGTTCAGAAAGTCAATTGCGGTGTAGAAACTTCACATGCGTCGTTTCGTACAAAAAATCTACAAAAACGAAAATTAAAAGATCTACGGATTCGCGAAGATGGTGTCTTCACGTCGGGTTCACCAAAATGTAAAGCTAAAAATGAAAAGGATTTTGCACAATAGAAACAAAGAAGATCATTAGAAGCACACATGCATACAATACTAAATCTAAAATGAAAATTCATTCATTAAGCAACAAAGAACATGGGAAAGTAAAAACGTAATTAAAACTAGAACAATCTCACCAATTTTCAAATGTATTTCCATGATTCATCTCGATTTCCCTTCTCCATTTTGCTTGTGTAGTATAATTGCCCTCAGATTTTTCAAGTTTGTGCAAGTATAGCCTAAGATAGTGATTAGCAAAATATCAAAGATTCAAGACAAAGTGCTCTCCAAAGTTACAAAATTTGCGAGAGAGATTGGAATGAAGAATGACAAATCAATTTATAGAAAATTGATTATTCGAATGACAGGTCAAGATTGAAAGATCAACGGATGGTTGAGATTGACTAATTAGACATGCATTCTGTTAACTGACAGTGATGACATGAGTGATTCAAATTAGAAATAGAATTAAAGATTAAATAAATGATTTAATCTTCAGTTCAGCATTCGAAGACATAAGAATTATCTTTGCATGACAAATATAAAGATTGATTAAAGCAACTCTCTGTTCGAACGCACGCACAACACTTAATTAATTAAATAATAATATTTAATTAATATGCATGTGCACGCAAATGAGTTAGAACTAGAGGATTGAATGGTTAGACGAGGAGATTACTCGAGAATTCCACTCAGACATCAAATGAATAGTTAACTGAATGATTAAAATAGATGTCGAGTTGAGTAAAAGTGAATACTTAGATAACTCACATAATTATCTAAAATATAGAAGAATGTGTTAAAATAGAATTTATGAATTAAATAATTCATTTAATTCAAGAGACAATATTCGAAGGATAATTAAATAAATAATATTTATTTAACTAAGTGATGAAAGGACTCAAAATGAATAATTAAATAAATTAAGAATTTATTTAATTATAGTTGAAATATGATAAAGAATAAATTAAATAATGATTTATTTAATTTAACCGGAAGAATAAGGTTAATTAGTAACATAATTAAATAACAAGCATTTATTTAATTAATAGAAGAAATAAAGAAAAGTGAATTAATTAAATAATTGAAATTATTTAATTAATAGAAGAATTAATGTTAAGATGAATAATTAAATAATTAAGAATATTTAATCAATAGAAGAAATGAAGACTATAGAGAATAATTAAATAATTGACATTATTTAATCATGACCATGAGAATACGAATTATGAAGAATATTGAAGTCGCAGGCCTAAACCAGATTTCGGTGTCTACAAGTATATGTACTCAAGCATGGATGATAAAATAATGTTATATATAATATATACATATATTAATGTATATGTATATTGTTACGCTAATGTAAATGTATATACATATATATTAATACTTGTATATTTATGTATGACTATTTTAACATATGTTTATATATATATATGAGTTGAAATATCAAGGTAATGATATATATATGATATATGCACATATGTGTATCTATATTAATATATGCATGTATGTATTGATGAAAATAGAGGTGTTTGTACGAGCATATTAATATACACACACATATAGAAATGTATTATGTTTGATAGTGTTGGTTATTATCCAAAGTTCATAAATGATATTGAACACATGAAATGCTATCATAGCATATTAGAGATCATTGACCTTGATATGGCACATAGGAATCCTTCATAAAGAATTGATATGTTAAAGCACATTGTTTTAATAAAAACATATAAAGGGTTTGTGCATATCTAACCTAGGGTAGCACACAATGTAAGTGCATAAATGTGTTAGTAAGCCAAGAAAATACAAGGAATATGATTAAGAGACTTAAAGCAATACATAGACTTGAAGACCAAGTCAATATATAAACTATGCATGAAGTGATTAACATGTTGAGTAATATGTGCAACACTAATATAAGCTTGTGGGAAATATGCTAAGTTAATGCATGGGAATGATTTGCAAGACATAGTCAAAAGGATTGAAGGAAATATGAAACAAATTAAAAAATTTGACTTGGTCTTTATCTATTAACACCAATCATCACGTAATAAGTATATGCGACACCAAATTATGAATAACTGCATTGCTTTAGAAGTCTATTTTATGGAAACCAAATTAAATTGGAGAATGTGTCAACTAGAAGTTAGAATGAATATAGTCATCCTATTTAAATGTTTACCTTGCATATATTAAATGCATTCTTTCTATCCATGAATGAAGCGACCTATTGTGCTATTTTTCTAAGTATTAAGTTTGAAATTTGCCACCTTTTATTTACCATGCTGAGTCAAACTAGATGAGCTGAAAAATGTTGATTCTTCTACCTTGTTTCTAGCATATAGATGCTAATTTTTTGTATAAATAGAGGAGAGATTAGCTCATTTGGAATGCACATTTCATTTTATTTCTACTATTATTATCTTAAGGTAATCTAATTTTTTGAGTTGAGAGTACAGTGTGAGGTAAAATCATGTGAGATATTATAAGGAAATTCTCAGAGTGGGATTAGAGAATTAGAGAACAACTGCAAGCTGATCTTGGAGAGGATTGAGCTAATAAACCCATTTTTTTAGTTGGAGTATAGCCTTTAATAGGCATGTTGATTATAATCTATTATGTTTTTATGCTTTTGAATAGATTTAGTGTCTTTGATTGCTTGCTTGGAAAAATGTGTATTTTTTATTATAAAATGATTATTATCTTCTTTGGTTGTATGCAATGGATTCATGATGAATCTACAAAATAAATGTATTTAATTTTTTGATATTACTATGTATTCATATTGTGGAATAGTTATCTATGATAGTATTAAATACTATATAAAATATAGAGCTTATATAGGTAAAGGTTAGCTTGAAGAGTTGAAAAATAAAACTTGCTTGAGTTTCTTTGATAAATGTGTCATAAGTGCATGTAAGAGGTAACTTGTATTTGATAACATATTATTTTATGAAAACCATATTGGTTAATGAGGTTAGAAAACATGATGGTAATTTTGGTATGAAATATATGTCATCAGGGATATGATGTGACAACATGCAAACCATATTGTTAGTCAATACTTGAATGACTTCTTGATCATTGCTTTACTTGATTATTGATTAAAGCCCTAGGTTGAGAATAACCTACATGATCGCTCTGATAATTGATTTTTGATTTTATCCTAGATTAGAGTAAACTAAGGTTTAGATCATCCTATGTGATCAAGCTGATCACTTGAATTTATGAATTACTATATCATTGGAGCCATAGGTGGGATTACCCTATTGAGTTGGAATTGTTACTTGACTGGTTGCTTTATACTCTTGATATGAAGTCATATTATTAATGAGACTCTACTTTTGAATAACCCTTCTTACTGATGAGATTGCACTTTTGAATAGAGTCTTTTATTGTTGAGATTGTAATTTTGAATGAGTTTCTTATTGATATGATTATCCTCTTGATTGAGGCCATTTATTGTTGAGATCCTATTTTTAAGCTAAGGACATTTACTGAAGTGATTATAATTTTATAAGAATCATTTATTGTTGTGATATATTCTGGAATGGAGAAATTTATTGATGAGTGTTTGTACTTACTCCATAGTAAGGAGTGTATGTGTTCATTTGTATTATTTACTAGGATAAGATGAAGCTTAAATAGCTTATGAAGTTATTTGTTTACATTGAATCATAGAAAGATCGTAGGTCATTCTTGGGATATGATTATCCAACAATGGGAATAGATTACACAAAGGAATTACTTGGTAGTAATGTCATAATAATAGGTTGTTCCTAGGGTTAAAGATTACCCAATGGATGGAATTTCCTATGCATGGTATATGAATGGTCAAAATCCAAATCGAGCTAAGGGTAGTGGGTGAAGAGATGACACTTTTAGATATGAAAATTTGGCCAAAGTAGTGTAATTTTCCATTGGTTACACTACCAGTTCACTGTGTTTCAATATAACATGATAGGCCTGGGAATTATCAAACAGATAGGTAGTAGCCACTGTATTGAAGTCTAAGTATGTAAGACACAACACTAAGCTCAAGAAGGCTATTGTTATAGGGTTACCATACTAATCTCTTCATCGAAGGGAGGGTCATCTCACCATATGTGATAGATGTGTGGGGGACCACATTAAAGTCCTTGGTTGGTGGAAAAGCACTTGAGTAATGCTTCTCCTCATCAGTTGGCAACCGAGGTATGAGGATTTATGTGCCAGTATTGAGGAAAACAAGAATGTATGAACCAAGGAATGGGGCCATCTAGAATGTATGCACTAATGTGGGGAAATTTGGACCAATTCATATATATATTTCCAATAAAGCTCATGGAAGTTACGTATCTTTGTACCATTCAATGGAAGTTTGGAAATTGTGAAATGTTATCTTGAGAATGAAATCAATATTTTGGAAAGATTGCAATATTTAAATGAAATGAAATCAGAAAGATGGAATATTGTTATATCAAATGCATACATTATCTTTTGGTTGAAAAGAAAATATTTATTGCTATGATATTAGCAACATAGTTTATTCACTTGAGGTAAAAACATAGTTAAATTTATTGAGTAGAACAATGGGCATGTTACAAAATCAAACTATTGCTTGTTGGATTTGGTTATAGGCTTTGGATATCATCACCTTTCAATTTTATGTTTCTATAATCTTAATAGTGAAATGATTTATCTTTCCATCTTTTCATTACTTATGGTGTCATTCCATAGATTTTTGAAAATCCATATGTAGGATGCTTTTTTGTAAAAAGGGGTAAAAAATTATTTAATCGAAGAAAAGCCAAGAGTACAAGGAACCAGAACAAAAACAAATAGGTCCTAAAGGGAACCCCTAGCCAACAAGGCCCAAAGAAAAAAAATTCCACAAAGACAAGAAAACCAGAACCTGATCAAGGACCATGTATATCCTCATGAATCAACATCTTCAATTTATGGACAAAGTCATTGAGAAGATGCTCCCAATCATTTATCTTCCAATCACCTCTAAACTCTGAATCCCATTTAGGTAGACAATATGCCATATTTTTCCACTCCCTTGGGATATGAACAAAGGACACCAACTCCAACAAATTTCTTAACTAATGAATATGCTACAAAATAAAATTCAATCGCTAATTCACCCCATCAAAACTCTACTTGTTCAACAAATTAATCATAATATGAGAATTTGATTCACAAATAACCTTGCGCCAACCAAGAGAATAAGAATTTTCTAGAGAAATAATAATTACAAGAGCCTCCATGAGGTTATTAGTTAGTGGCCTTGATACCTAGAGAAGAAGAAAATGGTAGATGTGAAGCTATCTCTCCCTACTCCTCCCATACCTGCATAACCCAAATCTCCTTTAGTTGAGCCATCAATATTAATTTTTAAGATCCCAATAGAAGGTAGAGACCACCTACCATCTCGTTGGACTTTCCTATTGGATTGTCTCCTCACTTTGGAACAATTCCTAGAGATCCGTCCAGTCAGACCCAAACCCTGTAGCATTACAACCTCCCTAGATCTATAGGAGCTCCAACCTCACATTTAGCTAAAATAGTCTCCTAAAACATACTAAGAATCCATTGCCAAACTTATAGAACCATCAACTTTTTATCTTGAAAAATACTATGATTCCTCTCCAACTAAATCTACCAAAGAATACATGAAGGCCCAATAGTCCATGTCATTTATAGAGGGAAAGAGTGATCAAGGGGTCTCCCCAAATTCCTCCAAAAATTAGTGAGGGATAAAGCATGCACACAAGAGTGTCTCCACACCATCCACCAAAGGTGTGTTAAATAAATCTTAAAAAGAACATTAGAAGAACAAATATTAAGTAGACTCCTCAATAAAACCACAAATAAAACATATGGAGGGACCCTAAAAGCCTCTCTTCAAAATATTATCCCAAGTAAGACACTTGTTACGTGAAACTAACCAAAGGAAGAAGTTGCAGCTAGGCCAAGAAAAATTATTCCAAACATAATTCCACCAAGGGACTTCTTCTTCCCTATATTTCCTTCTATCTAGTTCATGATACCCAACAACCATCATGTAAACCCCCTTGGGATCAAGAGCCCAAGCTAGGACATCCCTCCACTACAAAGTATTGCAAGCTCTACCTACTAAAATCCTAGACAACTTAGCACATTCCTCTTCTAATCCCTCTTAGGGCCACAAGTGACACTCTTTCCACTTAAGCACTTCCATCTAACCCAAACACACCATAACTTTAAAATCACTCACCTTTGACCACCCATCCTCCTAAAACCACAAGACAAGATTCTATAAATGTGAATAGGTGGACATGATTGGGGGCTGACCATCCTAGGAATCAAGCCAAAAAAGAGCATCCTCACCCTTGTGACAAATCTAGAATATTCCTTGCTTGATTAGGCTAGCTCCTTTATTAAGTGTATTCGAAATCATAAACCCCTTACCATCTAAGGAGAATTTAGGTATATTAACCTCCACAAGTCCTCTTAGATATTTAGTATTGAGGATTTTGGCCAAGTGTTGATCTTGATTAGTACACCATCTTGAGTAAAGATTCATTGCTAAATCCTGACTAGTAATAGTCATCTAGAGAAGAGCTATACTACTCTACTGAATAGCCCCACATATAGAATCCCACTTAACTAGACTCCACTTATTAGAATCCAATTTGTTAGCTCATAAGAATTGTCTAGAGAGTGTATCGGGCTCTCTAATAAAACCTATAGGAGCAACTTGAACCTATAGTTGACCATGTTTATAAATAACTAAGTTGTAATCAATCATACTAATAGTGTGTATAAAATAAAATAGAATAATACTTGTGCATAGATTAATAAAAAGTTGTAATCAAAATTCAATATGATGGTTGGGTAGTTATAGGAAGCATTGTCAATGGTTGGTATGTCAACCAACCTCGAATATCTATTTATGTGATCATTTTATTTGTAGTCTCAAGACATGATGCTATTATGATGTAATTGTTGTTATACTTAATTAATGGATGAAATATCTTATTCTATGCAATTCTCATGTATTTTTATGCTCTATTATTGTTGATATAAGATCTAGTTTTATCCATGTTCTTGTGAAAACCCCATAGTGAGTAAATGTTTGGCATTGCTGCCTAAGTGAAATTGGTAAAATCACCCTAGCAATAGGATGGAATCATAATGGGTTAGTTGGGAAAGGATTCAATGCAAGAAAATGAAGATAGGGAAGATGTGTTGATGAAGGATCTGGTAAACCTATGGGACATCTCATTGAGGGACCACATACAGAGGGAGGATCTTAGGCGAGAGAGTAATCATTTATACCAAGAGGTCAACCATCTCCTCAACTAACTACCAAGGTTTCTTGCATGTCATTACATCATACTACAATATTTTCAAGTAGAGAGTGACCAAGAACGCTAAAGGAAATAAATACTACAATAGTATGAGGAAAGAAGCAAATAGGAGGTACATGACACCAATCATAGGTGTACTCCTAGAAATTAATGCCCATACAACCTAATAAGGAAAAAAGAAAAAAATCAAGTGGGAAAGAAAAACCCAAAGAGCTACTACAAAGATCATTGAGATTAAAAGAATAGTAAGACCACCGAAGAAGGTTGAAATTAATTTTTGAAGAAGAAAACAAAGACCTCAATGAAATAAACCAAGAAATCACTAAAATGAACATAAACCTTGATAATGAACAAAACCAAGACATCTTCAAGATACTATCCATAAAATACAAAGAAAAATTTAAAAATGATTAAAATGAACTAACAAGAGAACTTGAAAACAACATGCTCCACATTTGAGAGTTGTCCATATTGGATGATAGGTAACTGAGAATTGGAGGATCCAAGCTAAAGATCTCGAGATGGAGGAAGTGCTTCAATGAACCCTAGGAGACTTGAGGCATAGAGGAAACTAAGAGGGGATGTGTTGTTGACCCATATGTGGCTGAGAGTGTAAGAGAGGCACTAGAACGTTAGGGTAGAAAGAGTCCAATTATAATAATCCCCTTAGTTTTTTTGAATTTTTAGCACACAACACTTCATCTATAATAGGCAAGGAAAATTTTTAAAATGATGAAAATGAACTAACAAGAGAACTTGAAAACATCATACACTGCATTCAAGAGTTTTCCATATCGAATGACAAGGAATCAAGAATTGGAGGATCTGAGCCAAAGACCCTCAGATGGAGGGAGTACTTGAATGAACCCTAGAGACTCGAGGTGCAGAGGACGCTGAGAGGGAATTTTTTGTTGACTTGTACATGGTCAAGAATGCAAGAGAGGCACCAAAATTTGAGGGTATAAACATTCCAATTGTAATATCCCCTTAGCTTTTTCCAAATTTTAAGCACACAAAACTTCAGTCGTTAATGTTAGCTCAAGAAATATAAAAAGTTGAAAGAAACCTTACATTTTTTATCACCAAAATCCTAGAGAGGGCAAGGTGAGACCATACGGTACAAGGGGATCTGTTAGCAATAAACTAAAATGCTAGAAGTACAAATGATATTGGCAAAAATATGACCAATATAGAAAATGTAAATGCTTAGGTGGCAAGCTTTCCTCTTCCACTTTTCAGCGAGTAACAAAATAAGAAAGTAATTAGGTGATAATCCAACCTCTTCCACCTTTTAGTGGGAATGAAAGCACTAGTACATAAATGAAAGAGCTGATTAGTACTATTGAAAAAAACATTACAATATTGAGTCTTATACAATGTATCATAAGATCATTTTAGCAATATGAAGGTCCAAGAGTTAGATAATCATCTCCATGACAACTACTAAGATAAGAATCAAGAAATTAAGACAAAATACTGAAAATACCATGTTTGATATAAAATGTCAACATTCTAACTTTCTGATCAACAAGCCTATAACTCCATCAAATGCTTATAACTTCCTCAATACTCTAAATGACCTCAAACTGAATGTGAATGGCACCTAAGGACTCAGCATCCAAATACAAGAAGCTAAAGCCAACCAAATAGCTTTCATTAATTTTGCATGCATCCTAATGCACCTAAAATAAGGAGTTAAGGCACCCTGAGGAGGGTGACCAAAATAAAAAAATTAGGTTATTATTCTAAAAATCTAAGATTCTAGGCAAGAGGGCACTTAGAAGCAAGGATCCAAACAAGATAACACCCACCAAAATTTTCCAAGTCTCTAGACTAGGACAAGCATGGATGTGGGTCTGCAGTAGCATAAAAATAACACTCCAAAATAACAAAGATCATACCAAGAAAATTCCTAGAAAACATCAAAGCCACACCAAACTAAAATCACCAATGTAGCCATCACCATTGAAGCTCAATCCACAACCTTTGAATGAAGAATCAATCACTGTTCAGCTAGGAGTTGTCTTTCAAACTCAAAACTAATGAAGAAACTAGGAGGCATCTCAACCTCGAAGCAAGAGTCTAAATAAAGTTTAGCAACACTTTGTTAGAATAAGAATGAGATGCAAATAAAGAGGAAAAGCACTCTATTTATAGATTTTGAACCCCAAAAGTTCAAACTCCATTTCCCTCCAAAAAGGAGCACCCAAATATGAGGAATAAAATAATACATATTAAACTCATTGCTTGAAAATTATGGTGTCCACTTTACCTTAGATAAAATATAACTTAAAACATTTCAATCTCCAATTTAGGCATAAAAAATGAGGCCCACCTTTTAAACACAACTTCAAGTAATAACACCTAGACATGGGATCCAAAATCAGTATTGAAATATAATGTGACTTAAGTTATAAAAATTTCCTTTTTTCGAGCTCCAAGAATGATAGAGAAGCCATTACCAAAATAGAATTGGCTCACTACCAAAATTAGAAAATGTGTGTTGAGATATTGCTAGACTGCATTTCCAAAAATATAACTTACTAAAAATAGTAAGCTTCTAAAAATAGTAAGTGATTCTAAATTTCGTTTGAGTAGTACAAACTAGGTAGCCATCATAACTTACTAAAAATAGTAAGTCCAAAATATCCTTTGATTGAAATGCATGTCACACCACTTTGAAGCCCTCTTAAAACCTAGAAAGACCTGGAAAACACTTTGCCAAAATCTTGCATTTAACCCTTGAAAACTTAGAAGGAAACCTCCTAGAAAATAGGAAACCCTAATTATGGCTTTGAATAGCCTACAAGCCTCTAGAAATAGGCTAACAGTCACTGGAAAGTGTAGGGATAAAAAATGGGGACATTACAGTCTGTCCTTCCCAAAGATTGCTTGTGCTCAAGCAATTCCACCACACTCTAGAAATGTTAGACTGATCAACACAAAACCAATCTTAGGAAGGACCCACCATGCCAATGTTACATCAATTTGATCACATCAGTGAAACCATTGTGCCAAATTTTCACTATCCTCCCCTATAACTCCAAAATATTACCATGCACAAGATTCAATCTGAAATACCTGGGAGGCTTGAAATCAATACCATGCAACATCTCTTTCCCAAATGACTTTGAGAATTCCATATCTACAATGCCATTTCCTATTGCAATTCTGGGAAATAAGAAGGAAATTTTACTCAATTCAAAACTATACTCCTCAACATATCTCCACATGTTATCTAGCAGAGCCATGACCACATATGTGACTCCTTCAAATATTCTCTCTAAAAGGAAAATCATCCCTCACAAGAGATCAACAAATATATCATCATAATACATCACACAACCATGAAGACTCCTAAAAAGTATATTTCTTCTAGCTCCCAGAGTCTCAGAATGGTGAACCAAAGCAAGTGGAGGTTCGTTGTCTTGAACCAACACTAAGAGGTAACTACCAAGGCTTGCATTAGAAACCCTCATATAATGAACTCCCTGAGTTCAAAAGGTTTGGAGTATCCACTAGTCATTATTGATCAGAGCTAGAAACAACAAGGTATAATTTGAATTTAGTGCTTTGCTCAAGTGATAACAGTAGTTCCCATGAAGTTCCCAAGCATTATCATATGAGAAGAGCATAGTGTTGCATAATAACACCTTGAAATTGGTTGGAAGACACTTGAAAACAATCTCCCACTAAAACCTTGTACCTCCTTGGCAATAAATAGTGTTCCAACTCTCCTAAATGAAGTAAATCCAAGTGTAAGGTGGTTAGTATTTAACCAAACAAATTCAAGACTCAAAATTTTCCCTTGTCTATGCCAAGGAACCCTCCCAAGAGTAACCATTTGTCCTTTTCTCCAACCCTTACTTAAAATTTCCCTCCAATCCATTTGTTGATGAGAAAATGGAACTACCAAATAGTTGGTAAAGAAGGGGACAACACCATAAACTCTAAAAATTTGATCCTTGTCCCTCCAAAGATCCTTCTTACCATATGCAATAAGCTCTTTCAAACCATATTGTGGATTCCAATCATGGATACATAACCAAGAATGATCTCCAACACATTGGGGAAAGTACACAAAACATCTCCAAGTGCCAATTAAAACCAAATGCACACTCAAGAAATTAGTGACTTCTTTGGTGAACCCTTGAAGCCTATCCATGAAATCTTCAACAACAAAGGAGCTTGGAACAACCATTGTCTTCAAACCAAATTCTCAAAATGGACTAGTATTAACTAAAGCATCACTCAACCCAAGGGATGGACTATCAAATATGTAAACATATTTTCTTGGTCCTTTTTTCCTCCAAGCTTCATAGGTGACAAGTCTGAAATCTCCTTTCATTGCTATTGTAATGAAACCTTTAGTAGCTACCAACTATGTTTGGACAAAACCTTGATGTCAAAGATATTGAAGTTACCATGATTCAACACTTCCCATATGGAGACTTTATCTTGTAACCCACTTATGAATTCACTAACAAGTAACCTTAGAAGATTACCAATCACAAAGTGTGAGATGTCCTCATGGTTTGATATCAAGTCATCAATAAATTGGAATCCTCCCTTAGTCTCATGCTTGGTCACTTTTCCACAAGTCTCATTTTCCATCACAAAGAGGGTATTTCCATAAGTTTCCTCTACACCTACTTCAAAGAGAGGATTATCAAGAATTTGAAAATAATTTCTTTTCTCTTTCTCCAATCCAACTTGGTGACCTAAATCTGCACTTGCAACTTCTATTTTTTTTCAAAAATACTCTAAGTCAAACTACTTGCTTGATTTATTACTTGCTTGATTTCTTTAGCTCTTTGTTCATTCTCTTGCTCCCTAAAATGTTTGATATCAACAAGACGATATTCTACCTATTTTAGTGCCATTTGAGTATTTCTAACATATATTTTGTTGATTCAAGCTCATGAGTAAGCTCATCAATGTTTCTCTCTTTGCCTTGAAATGCACTTGTTGTCACCTAGAAATGCACCCTATGCAAAGTTGTAAACTGAGCTTTCTAGTGAAACATTGGATCACTCTGAGGCTGTGGGTCACCTAAGATTGGAGTGAACCTCCAGAGAAGGCCGACTTCCTTTGTGTAATCACCCAACTATTGATTATTGTGGGGAAAAAGGAAGAAGGAATGCATAAACTAAAGATTTAAATCTAAGGTGATACACCAAAATGATGAGGAATTCTAAAAAAGAAAACAGGATGAACATACACTGGGAAACCTAACTGTAAATTTTTTATGTGCTCAACACGACTTCTTATAGACTTATGCATCAATCTTAAAAGGTTCGACCTAATTACACATCTCAGGAAGGAAATATTAATTTCACAGCTCTAAGATATAAGTGCAAAATTTATAAAACATAGTTAAAGACTTGCATAGTTAGAGGAAAGATAAAGAAATGAGGACGGTACAAACATGAACACTACCTTCCATGGTAAACTCTACTTTTTATTCTAGATTCTGATTTAGTTACACAATATACATTAGTTGAGGAAGGATAGCTAAAAAATCACTAACTCCTCTGAATGCATTACACGAACTATTTACAAAAAAGACAAAAAGCCTTATATCAAAATGTGTCGGCCCCTTAGGGCTTACAAAAAATATCCTGGCTTTGAAAGATCTACCCTCAGATCTTTTGATTGACATTAAAGCTATAGCTTGCATGTCCTTGTTGTGCATGTTGGTGAAGAGTTACCCTCATAGAAGCCTTCTAATATTTTGCAGCTACCGCATTCACTTGATCCATCATGCCTGTTGAAATACTTCGGATGCACCTTGAATGCCCTGAGCTTGCAATAGATACACGTCCTTCATCCTGTTGACATTCTTTAGACAGCCATGGTTTACCCTCAGATCTCTCTGATTGGTTGAGTGAATTCTACGCAACTTCTTTGGGTGGTCAAAAGTCTTGAAAAGAATCGCATCTCGGTGAGACACTAAAAATGTCTTGCCGATGCGATTATTTCATCTGAAATTATCGACACAACATGGATATATTGATTAGAGTCTTTATCGAGCTTCAGAATTCATACCGAAGTTTCCTTAGTGGTCACCAAGACAATCACTCATTGGTAAGACACCATATCGAGTGTACAACCTCCTCCCGAAGTCTCTTCGATCTTGATATTACAAACCATATCGGCCAGAGTCTGCTGATGTCACCCTAACACATTTTTCTCCACCAAGCCCTACTTTCTTTGCTGAGATCCTATATTGAGTCAATAGGACATCCATGGGTCATTAAGACCTTTTGCTGAATTCGTTTTGTCTACCTGAGCTCACTTCATTTCACTAAGACTCCCGCCGATCAGGAAGATATCATACTGAAAGCACTTTGCTTTAGCGAGTGTCTTTCCTTTTGGCATGAGTTTCCTTTATCGCCCAGACCTTACACCGAGGTCCTCACTTTCTGCCGAGCTGATCATCTTTTTTTGGCTAGATGACATCGAGTCAGGGAAACCTTTCTCCAACTTAGAATGTTATACCAGGGCCTCCTCTATCAGTGAGACCCCACTGGGTTACTGAGACCATATACCAAAGGCACATCTTATGCTGATGGTGGAAACCCTCTTTAGGCAGGACACCTATTATCAGGAAGACTCCTGCTGAACCCTCTTGTGATTGCCAAGACATTCCATTCTCGCTAAGACTTCTTAGCGAGCTCCTTTACTTACCCCAAAGTGCCTAGTTGGTGTAACCTCTATCCTTTGGCAAGACGCTTTGCCGAAGGCTATATCCTATGCCGAGCTCCTCATTTCTTTTGGCAAGAGGCCGTTAGTGTCTCCCTGAATGCATTTTACCTTACCGAGCTTCGCTTTCCTTTTGCTGAGACTTAAGCAAGTCGGCAGGACCTCATGGCGAATCACTCATCCTTCCACAAGCTCCCTTTGCTTTCAGCAAGACATTGGAGTCGAGAATACCTTATCTTTAGTGACGTCGCTTTTCTTGTCTGGGAGACACCTCCACTTCGGCATGACCCTATGGCGATATCCAATTTTCTTGGTGAAGTCTTTCATGATTGGCGAGACTCTTGCTGAAGGAAATCATATCGAGGTCCCGTTTCATCCTTTGGTAAGACATCCTCCACTCATCGAGACCTCTTATCGAGCCCCCATACTTTTTCTAAGCTCTTCGTTTTAGGGAGACTTTTTATAATTGCCGAGACATTTTGGTGAGAACCCTTAGTCGTGCTTAGGGCCCTCTTTACTTTGCGTCGGGGAGATTTTTCTAGTTGACCAGACCTTATGGCGATAGCCTCCATCCTGCTTGGTGATGTGTTTACTTTCCCCTTGGTGTCAGTGTGACCTCTCCATATCAGCAAAACATTTTGCTGAGACCACTATCCTTTGGCCGAAACTGCTTCACTTCGATGAGACTTTACTACCTTGGTAAGACCTTATGCCAAGCTTTAAAACATTTGATGTCAGCGAGACATCTCGCTGATCTTGATTCCTTATACCGAGGGCTACATTACTTCAAGGAGACATCTACTGGTCAGAGAGACCTCACCCTGAGCTTGCCTCCTTTCGCTGACGCCACGTCATGAACTATTGTCAGCGAGACCTTCATCTTCAGTAAGACCTCCTTCTGAAGAAAAGAACCTCTGTTGAACTGAAATCCCTTGGTCACCAAGAAGATGGGTGATCTCTTGCTGATAGGGAACCATAGGCAAACCCCACTCGCTATGACAGTCCTGGGGTCTTGGCGACTCTATCCTTAGAAGATTTTCATGCCGAGCTTGAACAAGGCAAGCTTCTTCACTGAGTTCCCTATGACCTAGCATCAGATTCGTGACTTTGGCCTTAGGTCGAATGCCCCATTTGGCCTCTGAAGATCTAACACTTGATTATCCTACCTGATTTAACTGTAGGTGAAATATAGGCAACAATTTTGGCGACCTTTGTGGGATGTTTTCCTGCTAAACATGAGAACAAGTAGCTACAATTTTTCCATTAGGTATGGAGTCATTAGAAAACTTAGAGAACAAATAAAAACATCAGTCGGCACATGGTTGCAATTCACATGAGACTTATAGAACACAACAAATTTCCAAAATGACAAAAATAGGAGAAAAGGAAAAGAACTATTTATTGCGTTGAAACAGTGCCCAGGGAAAGGGAAAAAATAGAAAAACAAATGAGCCACAGTGTAAAAGAACTTATTGAAAACATAACACTTAACTAATATATACAAAAGAGGAACTCCATTAGACTTGAAAATAGGGCTTAAGGTGTATCCCATTAACTGGGATAGGAAGTACTTCCCCTCCTATTGTAGCTAGTTGATTTCCTTGCAGTATGTGACAATAAATGGACCAATCCACATATTGTCAAACTTAGTGTGATGACCAAGTCTGCCTTTAAGAACGTCCCACCTGAGCACAAGGTCTCCCTCCTTGAAAGAATTTGATGTCACCCTTTTGTCAAATGTTTTTTTTTTTCTGGAGCTGATGATACTCCAAATTTTTCATTGCTTGGTCCCTTGATTCTTCGAGCTCCATGAGCTCTACATACCTTACAAACATTGGGTCCTGTCCGTCAAGAATATCCAACTGGTGAACAATGTCTAGAGTTGGAAGCTCCATAGATAGGGGCAATCTTGCCTCTTTTCCATAGACCAGCATATATGGTGAATTGCCAATAGACCTCTTAGGGGTCACCCTATCTACCCAAAGTGCATTCTTTAAACTGATGTGCTAGGTCCTTTGATTATCCTCTATGGTTCTTTTAATGATGCTGATGAGATTCTTATTTGTGCTTTCAGCTAAACCATTACCCTGGGGGTAATAATTTGAGGATGTATTCAAGTGAATGCCATGTTTAATGGCCCAATCAGTTACTCTTAGACCCGTGAATACAAGAGCATTGTCAGATATGATGGAGTCAAGCACTCCAAATCTGGTGACTATATCTTCATAGAAGGTCAAAACTGAAGAATCCTTTGCTTCTTTCAAAGTTATTGCTTTAGTCCACCTCGTGAAATAGTCTGTAGCTGTGAGAACCCACTTGTGACTAGTACTAGAAGGTGGATTTATTGGTCTAATGAAATCAATGCCCCATCTCATGAAGGGTTGCTCCACTTGAATTGGATGCATGGGCATAGCTGGAAACTTTTCCTTTCCTAAAAATAGAGCGCATTTGACACACTTTCTTGACCAAGAATATGCATCCTTGAACAGGTTGGGCCAGTAGTAACCAACTCTCATGATTTTCCAAGTAGTAGTTCTTGGGGCAAAGTGACCTCCCGCAGCTCCTTTATGAAACTCCTGAAGCACCTTTTCAACCTGATCATTGTGAATGCATCTCAATAGGACACCATTCAAATCCTTTTTGAAGAGAACACTATTTACCATCACATATGGTATGGACTGCAATCTGAAGTATCTTCCTTTATCTTTGTTCAAACCATATGGACACTCACTAGTTTGTAAGAAATGGGTCATATCTTGAACCCAATTGGTTGTCCCCATAGGAACATCATCTTGAGCATTCTGAAACTCATTTGTATTGGAAAGGATAACATCCTTTTCTAGTTCACTTCTGCTGCTTGACCCTATAGCAAGCTATTCACAGAGACCTCTGCCTCTAACCAATTTAGTGATCTTGATATCTATGTCGTATTCCATGACCTTAGTGATCTTTATTCATTTAGATCTTTATTCAACAAGAATTCCTTCACACTTGAGTGTGCCACCATAACATGAATTTTATTATGAGAGATCAAAAGCTTGAATTTCTTCAGGCTTCTGATCACAGCAAGAACATGCCTCTCCATAAAGGAGTACTTATGTTAATAATCAACCAATACTTGACTAAAAAAGGCTATTGGTTGTTCTAAATTCTCTTCATTTTTTTGAACCAATATTGCAGAAATGTTACTTGTGCTACCATAAGCATACAAATAAAAATCTTTAGAAAAATTGGGATTTACCAGCGTAGGAGTTGTTGCTAAGGCCTCCTTGACCTTTTCAAAACTATTCTTGGCATCTTTTGCCCAACTGAAAACTGCATTTTTCTTTAACATGGTTGTCAAAGGCTATAACAAGTTCGCAACATCGGGGATGAACCTTCTTAGAAAGTTGATATGGCTGAGAAAGCTTTGTAGACCCTTCTTGTGATTAGGTAGCGGCAACTCAAGTATGGCTTTGACTCTCTCAGGATCAATAGTAATTCCTTGCTTTGACACTATGTGTCCTAATAATTTCCCTTCATGAACAACAAAGATACTCTTCTTTGGACTGAGAGAGATCCCAAACTCTCTGCATTTTTCAAAAAATTGCCTAAGATATGACACATGTTCATCAACATTCTTGGAATATATTGTAATATCATCTAAGTAAATCAGTATAATCTTGTTGACCAAATTTTGAAATGCCATGTCCATGGCCCTCTAAAACATGGTACCAACATTGGAAAAACCAAACGACATCCTTTTGTATGCCATGGTACCCCACTTAGTTGTAAAAGAAGTTTTGAACTAATCTTCTTCTTTAACCAGCACTTGATTATAGCCAGAAAAACCATCCAATAAGGAAAATATTTTAGAACCAACAACCTCTTGCAAGATTCATTCCATGGAGGGCAACGGATAGTGGTGTTTCAAAGATGACCAGTTAAGGTCCCTAAAATCTATGCACAGTTTTATCTCACCACTTTTATTCCTAACCGGTACAAGGTTAGAAACCCATGAAGTATGCTTGATAGGAAAGACAATACCCCCTTCAACTAATTTGGTTAGCTCTATAATCATTAAGGGCTCAAGCTTGGGATTCAAGGGCCTTTGTTTCTGCCTTACTGGCTTGGCATTAGGTTCTAATTCAATTGTATGTTGAGCAATATGGGGATCAAATCCTTTCAAATCTAAATATTCCCAAGCAAAGACATCATGAAATTCTTGGCACAAAGCAACAAAAGCTTGTTTATCTTCAGGTGAACAAAGTTTGCCTATCTTAAGAGGTTTACGTTTGAAAATCTCCAGCTCTTCATAGTGTTTTTCTTTGATTTGCAAGCCAGCTCTACCCTTTTTCAGCTAATCATCAGTATTGAAAATCAACTCTCAGGTAACAAGACCTTTGGGTAATTTATTTGTCTTTAGCTGTATGATTTGATCACCATACTATTGCTTGAGTTTTACTTGACTCACCATGGATAACTGATCTTCTTCAAGCAAGAAGGAAAGGATCTGCTCATTACTGTCAAAGACTTGCTAGTGAATGTTGTTGTCAGGAATTGAGGGTCTGACTACGACCTTCACATACTACTACACTTTCTCTTTTTTGATGTCATTTGGAATATCAAACTGTGCTCCAATGGCTGCAAGCCTGTCAGCATGCTTGTTCTAATTTCTTGGGATAGGCACTAAGTTAAAGGCATCAAAATCTTCGAGTATGTTCCACACTCTATTCCTATAAGAATTTAATGTGTTATTTTTAGCAACATTCAGGCCCTTTACTTGATTAACAATTAACTCACTATCCCCATGGACTTTCAAGTTGGTTATTCCTCTCTTCCTTGCCCACTCTAGACCTTGAACAAGGCCCTCATATTCAACAGTATTATTGGATCATGCAAAAGCAAAATGGAATGCAGAGTAGTACCTATCACCTTGTGGAGAAATTAACATTGCACCTCCTCCTACCCCATTCTTACTTCTAGAACTATCAAAATACATCTCCCACAGTTCATTCTGTTGTTGCAACAAGTAATCTGCATCTTTCTCCAAGTTTGGAATCTCTGTGTTAGGCTCAAGAATGATATAGTTTCCCATACCAACATCTTGAATGAGGTCACCAGGACTGTCCAATACATTCTCAACCACCCATTCATGCAGCAACATGTCAGGAATAGCTTCTGATTGGAGTTCTTGAGCAACAACTAGTTCATTGTCCAAAAGAATGACACAATTTGCGTCTGCAGTAGTAGGAACAACATTAAAGGGACTTGGGTTATATGGCTCAATGTGATCTTTAGCCAATCTCTCAGATTTAATGGTAACCTTGGTTCCATATCTTGTTATAAATAACATATGTGACCAATCAGTTGATACATAACCAACTATCTTGTTTGTAAAGTCTCTAGATAAACACAAGGAAAAGAAAGGTGGAAGATCTACGACACATGTCTTGAGGGACTAAAAATTTTGGACAAGCATGGAGGGTGAGATTTAAATCCTTGATAATACCCAAAGTATTAACTGAAGTACCATCCAATTGGATCACTCCCTTTTCTAAAGGATGGTATTTTAGTCCAAGTTTGTCACAATCTATTTTGGCATAACGGAGTTGTTAGCTCCACTATCTACCATACAGTTATGGACTAATTTATTACTAGTAATCACTGACACATAGAAAGGAGGTGGTTTAACTCCTTTTTCAGTATCTATGCAAGGATGTTGATCATTTCCCTAAGAATTATTTGTTAACACAACTCTAACCTGACCTATTAGGTGCTCAGATTCATCAGACATTTTCAAACTTGACAGGGCTGACTGTAACATATCCTTTTGACCTGGGATGGATAATGAGTCCCACATGGACATTGTAACATTCATTTTTTTATACTATCAAGGATATTATAAGGTACAATTGGATTTACTTTAGGATGTACCTTTATACTAGTATGATCAACTTGCGGGTGTGATTGCTCCTTGTCTAGAAGTTGCTGATTTCCTTGCCAAACAGGAGCCGCTTGAGATGTAGATGGTTCCACAGTTGATGCCTTTCCTTTGTTGGCTGCATGATCAAGCTCGAATGCTCTCTTCTTTGCTCTTGTATTAGCCGCAACAGGAGAATTGTCCACATTCAATCCACAAAACTCTTCACCCTTCCAGTTGAGTAGAGTAGCATCATTTGCAAACTGATCTTGGTGTTGTGGAGATGTCTCATTAAATGCACCTTGCTATGAACTTGAGGCATTTTGTACCATAAGTGCTTGATTAATGAGTCCATTTGAGCAAGTGGCCTGATTGTGGGGCTAGCTACAAGGGTAGCACCACTCATAATCTATTGCTAAGTTGTTTTGAGTAGGGACCAGGTCTTTGACTGCACTAACAGGTACTGGAGCATAGGCCTGAAAAGGTCTTGTGTTCACATTCTATCTTGTGCCTTGATAATTTCCCTGATACTGCTATCTATTCCCTTGGAATTGTTGTTGTTGACCTTGGAAAGGCTGACTTGAGGCTTGATTCTGCTATTGATAAGGCCTGGAATAGGTCTATTTCTTTTCCAGATTCACCAACTTGTTACCAAAAGTTTGTAAAAGAATTTTCATTTCCTGTAACTCATTTGGAGAACTAGAAACAAAATTTTCTTGTGTTACAACAACTGGAACAACAGTTGGCAGCGTTGGTACAACTAGTAGAGTTGTGAAAGGAGGTATCTACAAAGGAATGTTTGCATGAATCTCTAGGAATATTGGCATTGGTGGCCTAGGAGCAAGCTTACTAGCTTGTATTAAGTTGTTTTTAGCTCTAATATCTATTTCAAAGGCATTTGGTAAAGACACTCCTCCCATTGACTATATCATGACAACTATGTCACTGTTTAGAGCTCTCAAAAAGTATAGGAATGCATACTCTTGAGGTGGCCTCACTATTGCAGGGATTCTATCCCAAGTTCTTTGAAATCTAAAGTTGAAGTCGTTCATCTACTCTTGTGGAGCCCTCTTGATCATAGTCAATTGCTCTAGTAGAGACAAGTTATCAGACCTGTCTTGGAATTGCTTATGCAACTTATCTCCAAACTCATCCCATGTAACAATTGAACTGACTGGTAGGCTCCTATACCACTACACAACTCTCCCCTTTAGTGAAGCAACTAATAATCTGACTACAACATCCTCTTGGGTTATGTGATGGACTCCACATAACGAAGCCACATCTCGCAAGTGTTCAATTGGAGTAGTTTGATCTTCTCCCATGAAGGTTGGCAAACTCTTCAAGGCTGCCATTGGAATGTCATTGTGTTGTGCCAGATTCAAGGGGCTCCCTCCATTGAAAGCTACAAAGGGTTGATTCCTTAGGGCGGCCATTGGAGGTATACTAAGTGGATTTGTGGGTGGAGCAAGATGAGACCCTACAGATGGAGGAGTGGACTGGGTTATTCTAGAATAGATGATTGTTGTTCCTTGCCTTTCCTCTACTCTACCTTGTCTTCTTGGTGGTGACAGCTACAAGTATTCGTAAGGGCCTAAGCTACTTCTCATTTAAACTCTTTTCATAAACTATAGAAGGCATTGATTTTTGGAGTTCTTCCTCTTTGTGGAGTCACCAGGTATGCAAAACTATTTGTATAAGGCCTGTAGTTCACTGGCTGCATACCAAACCAATAGTTAAAAACAAATTTCTATCCCATCGGGCATGCTAAAAACTGTTGTCACCTAGAAATGCACCTTATGAAAACTTGTAAACTGATCTTTCTAGTGAAACATTGGATCACTCTAAGGTTGTGGGTCACATGAGATTGGAGTGAACCTCCAAAGAAGGCTGACTTCCTTTGTGTAATCACCTAACTACTGATTCTTGTGGGGAAAAAGGAAGAAGGAATGCATAAACTAAAGATTTAAATCTAAGGCGATACACCAAAATGATGAGGAATTCTGAAAAAGAAAACAGGATGAACATACACTGGGAAACCTAACTGTAAATGTTTTATGTGCTCAACATGACTTCTTATAGACTTATGCATCAATCTTAAAAGGTTCGATCTACATACACATCTCAGGAAGGAAAGATTAATTTCACAACTCTAAGATATAAGTGCATAATTTATAAAACACAGTTAAAGACTTGCATAGTCAGAGGAAAGATACAAAAATGAGGAAGGTACAAACATGAACACTAGCTTCCAAGGTAAACTCTTCTTTTTACTCCAGATTCTAATTGAGTTACACAATATACATTAGTTGAGGAAGGATAGCTAAAAAATCACTAACTCCTCTGAATGCATTACTCGAACTATTTACAAAAAAGGAAAAAGGCCTTATATATCAAAATGTGTCGGCCCCTTAGGGCTTACAAAAAATATCTTGGCTTAGAAATATCTACCCTCAGATCTTTTGATTGACATTAATGTTGCAACCTGCGTGTCCTTCCTGTGCGTGTCGGTGAAGAGTTACCCTCATAGAAGCCTTCTGATATTTTGTAGCTACCGCATTCATTTGATCCATCGTGTCCTATTGAGCTACTTCGGTTGCACCTTGAATGCCCTGAGCTCGCAATAGATACACGTCTCCCTTCATCCTATTGATGTTCTTTAGACAGCCACAGTTTACCCTCAGATCTCTCTGATTGGTTGAGTGAATTCTACGCAACCTCTTCGGGTGGTCAAAACTCTTTTGAAAAGAATCGCATCTCGGCGAGACACTGAAAATGTCTCGCCGATGCAATTATTTCATCTAAAATTATTGGCACAACATGGATATATTGATGAGTCTTTATTGAGCTTTAGAACTCATACCAAAGTTTCCTCAGTGGTCGCCAAGACAATTGCTCATCGGTAAGACATCATACCAAGTGTACAACCTCCTCTCGAAGACTCTTCGATCTTGATATTACAAACCATATCGGCCAGAGTCTGCCAATGTCACCCCAGTGCATTTTGCTCCATCGAGCCCTGCATTCTTTGTTGAGATCCTATATCGAGTTAGTAGGAAATCCACAAGTCGTTAAGACCTTTTGCCGAATTCCTTTTGTCTGCTTGAGCTCACTTTGTTTTGTTGAGACTCCTGCCGGTCGGGAAGATATCATACAGAAGGAAATTTTCTTTGGTGAAGGTCTTTCCTTTTGGCATGAGTTTCCTTTATTGCCCAGACCTTACACAGAGGTCCTCACTTTCTGCCGAGCTGATCATCTTCTGTTGGCCAGATGACATCGAGTTGGGGAAACCTTTCTCCAACTTAGAATGTTATACCAGGGCCTCCTCTATCAGCGAGACCCCACTGGGTTGCTGAGACCATATGCCAAAGGCACATCTTATGCTGATGGTGGAAACCCTCTTTAGGCAAGACACCTATTATCAGGAAGACTCCTGCTGAACCCTCTCATGATCGTTAAGACATTCCATTCTCGCTAAGACTTCTTAGCAAGCTCCTTTACTTACCTTGAAGTGCCCAGTTGGTGTAACATCTATCCTTCAGCAAGATGCTTTGCCAAAGGCTATATCCTATCCTGATTTCCTCGTTTCTTTTAGCAAGAGGCCATTAGTGTCTCCCCAAATGCATTTTACCTTACCGAGTTCCTCTTTCCTTTCGCTGAGACTTAAGCAAGTTGGCAAGACCTCATGGTGAATCAATCATCCTTCTACAAGCTCCCTTTGCTTTCGGTGAGACATTGGAGTTGGGAAGACCTTATCTTTAGTGACCACACATTTCCTATCCGGGAGACATCTACTCTTTGGCATGACCCTACGCCTATATCCAATTTTCTCGGCGAAGTCTTTCATGATCGACGAGACTCCTGCCAAAGGAAATCATATCAAAGCCCCCTTTCATCCTTCAGTAAGACATCCTCCACTCACCGAGACCTCTTGTTTAGCCCCCCTACTTTTCCCGAGCTCTTTATTTTAGGGAGACTTTTTATAATTTCTGAGACATTTTGGTGAGAACTCTTAGTCATGCTGAGCGCCCTCTTTACTTTGGGTCGGGGAGACTTTTTCGGTTGGCCAGACCTTATGGTGATAGCCTCCATCCTGCTCGGTGATGTGTTTACTTTCCCCTTGGTGTCGGTGTGACCTCTCCATCTCGGCAAAACATTTCGCCGAGACCACTATCCTTTGGCCGAAACTGCTTCACTTCAATGAGACTTTACTACCTTGGCAAGACCTTATGCCGAGCTTTAAAATATTTGGCAAACTCCTCTTGTTATCGGAAAAACCTTTGATGTTGGCAAGACATCTCTTCGATCTTGATTCCTTATACCGAGGGCTACATTACTTCGGGGAGACATCTAGTGGTTGGAGAGACCTCACCCCAAGCTTGCTTCCTTTCGCCGACGCCACCTCATGAACTATTGTCAGTGAGACCTTTGTCCTCGGTAAGACCTCCTTTCGAAGAAAAGAACCTCTATCAAACTAAAATCCTTTGGGCATCGGGATGATGGGTGATGTCTTGTCGATAGGGAAACATAGGCGAACCCCACTCGCCGTGACACTCCTGGAGTCTTGGTGACTCTGTCCTTAGAAGATTTTCATGCTGAACCTGAACAAGGAAAGCTTCTTCACTAAGTTTCCTGTGACCTAGCATCAGATTTATGACTTTGGCCCTAGGCTGAATGCCCTATTTGTCCTCTAAAGATCTAACACCTGATTATCCTACTTGATTTAACTATAGGTGAAATATAGGCAACAACACTAAAGGTCTTCTTTGAAATTTTTATGGCATAATCTTGATCTCCAATAAATTCTATGTACTCTAATTTCAATGTCACCAAAGAGTCTTTGATAAGTTGGAGATTTGGGAGAGTGACTCCATCCCTAACCTCTTTCAGTCTCTCATGCACGTGAGCCTTCCAATAGAGTCCTACAATCAAACTATGTGTATGGTCAAATCTAGATAGAGCTTTCACTTCATTTTCAATGGAAACCATGAATTAACTTTCCCACTCATAAGTATGCAAAGATGGTGAATTGCTAATAAGTTGCAAGTAAAAATCATAACTTTCATTCTTATCATCAATGACTCCTTGGTTGTCCTTAAAATCTTGGACCTCATCACCCACTTGAAGATATTACTCAACACTAATATTACTATCACTTGAATGATGAAGTTTCTCATGAATAAGTGTTGTTCTAAAAAATTTAGTAGCAACAAACTCTTGATTAGTGGTTTCAACCTTCTCAAAGAGGTCATTTTGGAGCTTTTCCATACAAGCTTCTTCATCAAAGTCATTTTCTTCTCCAATGGAAACCTCATATATTACATTGTGTTTTGAAATTTGAACATCATCCAAGTCAAAATGAAATTCATCCCAAATAGGTTCCTTGTCATACTAAGGTGCCATCACACCCAAATCCTAAGTGCTAAAGGGCTGATTGTTTTGATCAAAAGAAATGTGCCCATTGTACTCCTCTTGGGTGTTGTCTCTTTGATTAAGTAACTTCCCAACTCACTAATATTGATAACATCATAAGTATCTCTCTCCAAGGGCTTAGTATGGTAATCAAACCAAAAACTACCCATGTCACCATCACTATAATGAGGTAAAGGACCATTATTGCTAGTTTTTTTTGAAAACTCTATCCTTCTTTCGTTCAACAATCCCATCATCTGTAGGTATATTACTGATCTCAACCTTGTCCACCTTGGACCTAGTGTCAACAACTTCACTGGATAACTCTAAATTTGAATTAAGTACCATTGTTATGTCCCATTCCCCATGCAAAATCTCATCATTAGTAGTCACATTCATACATAAGAGGTCATCTTGGTTTCTTGTCATACCTTATTCATATGATAACTCCTAAGAAGTTGGGTCAAAATAAGAGGAGAATTATCCATCACCAAATCTTTAACATTCTCTTGATTTGTGAACTCACCGCACATAATAGCTCTACTAAGATCTTCTCTGAATTCATTAGTCTTAGAACCATCATTGGGTGAATCGGAATTAGGATTCAAGAATATTGTTTTGTTCTTTTTTCCAAACTGATCCTCATCATTACCAATTACATGCAATTCTAAGGGATTTTTTTGGGGCTCTACCACACACTCCTCATATATTAAGGCACCTTCTTCAATCTAACGATTATCTTGATGTGATATGTGCACCTTTCTTGTTCCATCATCAAAGCTTGTTTATTGATTTATGACTTCCATGTACTTACTTGTGGGTTGCAAACCATAAATTGACACTTCTTCTATCTTTGGCCCTTCTTCAATGACAAGTTTTTATTCTTCTTTCATTGTACTTTTTATGTACTAAATCACACCCAATTTTTTAAGTTTCAGTATCACAACACAATTCAAGTAGGATTCAAATTAAACTAATTTTTTAAACCCATATATCATGCCTTGGTACTCCTCAAATATTTGGGAAGCCTCTTGCTCACACTTCCTCTTGGTTTGTTCTAAAAATCTACTAAAATATATTGTGATAACTTTAAATTTTACTATTCTCCCAATAGGATGGTAAGAAATTTGGCTCTAATACCACTATACTATCCCCCTTTTGTTTTTCCAAATTTTTAGCACACAACACTTCACCCATTAACATTATCCCAAGAAAGATAACAAGCTTAAAGCAACCCTTCACTTTTTGATCTCCCAAATCATAGAGTGGGAAAGGTGAGAGAATACAGTGCAAGGGGATATGTTAGTAATAAACCTAAATGATGGAAGTGAAAATTATATTGGCAGCAAGCTGACCAGTATAGAAAATGTAAATGCTTAGGCGACAATATAGCTTCTTCCGCTTTTCAGTTGGCTACATGAAAGTGAATGAAATGTAAAATGCTTAGGCAAGAAGCTAACCTCTTCCACTTTTTAGTGGGTAACAAAATAAGAAAGCAACTAGGAGGCAAGCCATCCTCTTCCACTTTTCAATGGGAATGAAAGCACTAATATAGAAATGAAAGAGTTGATCAGTACTACTAAAAATAACATTACAATACTCAGTCTTATATGATGTATCATGAGATCATTTTAGCACTATGAAATCCCAAGAGTTGGATAATCATCTCCATGACAACTACTAAGATAAGCATCAAGAAATTAAGAAAAAATATTGAAAAATACCAAGTCTGATATAAAATTTCAACATTCTAATTTTTTGATTAGCAATCCTCAAACTCCATCAAACGCTCATAACTTCCTCAATACTCCTCAAAATGACCTCAAACTAAATTAAAATGACAGCTACAGCCTAGGAATCCATGTATAAGCAACTAAAGTCCACAAAAAAACTCTAATTAATTATACACACATCATAATGCACCCAAAACAAGGAGTTAGGGCACCCTAAGGAGGGCGACCAACAACAAAAATTAGGTTCTCTCCTAAAAATATGAGATTCTAAGCAAGGGGAACATAGAAGTAAGGATCCAAACAAGCCAACACCCACCAAAATTTGTCAATTCTTCGAAACGGTACAAGAATGGACGTTGGTCTACAATAGCATGAAAATAACATTCCAAAGCTCCAAAACAACAAAAAAGAATACCAAGAACATTCCAAAAACACATCAAAGCCACACCAAAATGAAATCACCAATATAGCCATGGCCATTGAATCTCAATCTGTAACCTCTAAGTGAAGAAGCAGTCATTGATTAGCTAGGATTGTCTTTCAAACTTGAAAATATTATAGTTTTCAATAAACTCCATAAAATGAAGATCACCTACATAAACTAGATTAACCTTCTAGAAGGAGAAAAAATAAAGAATCAAGAGAAATTTGCAAAAGATGTGCAAATAATATTATTGAGAATTATGAATTACATGAGATAACTTGCTTTTATAGAGCAAGATGAAAACCCTATTGGACTTAACAATAAAAAACAATTCCTAAGTTTAGTTTAAGTGAACTAAAGTAATGAGGGACTTAATAGAGTGTAATTAAATATTTAATTACACCAACAATCCCCCCTTAAGTGGAACTTAGGGAGAATAAGAAACTACAAATAATGCAAGGATGGGTCCATGAAAGCATCAATAAGTCCCAGCTACAAGGCCATGTTAGGTACCAATGTACATATGCAATGCAAAAGAAATAGAGAATGCAACAAAGTGATAAATAATGGAGGACTTAATAAGACCCCCCAAGTACACCATCTATCACATAGAAACATAAGAAATTCCTCTCCATAAGAGGGAAAGATATGATGAAAGAATATGAAAGATATGTGTACCTCGATGCCGATGTTGAATTGTGACTAAAACCAATCCATAGGAGCAAGTACCATGAAGATTTTGAAACATTAACCATAAAATGAAAAGCCCTCAAACTGAGATGTGACCTTGTGAGAATTTGATGCAATTCAAGATCATTAACCATAGGCTCTCAATCTGAGACATGAAATAATGTGAACCAAAATGTGTCAAGTTATGAGCAAGATTATGGCCAAAAGAGACTATAGAATCCAAATACAATTCATGTGAGTTTTCATCAATATGATGGAATCAAAGTGCATGCCATGTGACTACAATCTAAGAAATTATTATGTAAGAAGCTTTCCTGATGGAACTTTATTGAAGTTCATTTATTACAATACCCCAGTATTGTAAAAGGAGAACATACAAAACATGCAAAAATCAAAGAGAAAATGAAAATATAAAACATGTAAAAAGGAAATATTGTATGTAATAATTAATGTTCACATCTTCCTCAATGAAAAAAATTGACCTTAGATATGTGTAGAGGATGAAACTAGCTTTCCAACAGTATAAAGTTTTTGAAAAATGGACACTACATGCTCAAGTTAGGAATTTTTGAAAAAGGGTAAATTTTGCTAGCCGATAATGTAGACACAACCCCTCTAATTTGATTTCTGAAAAATTTACTTGTTGCATGCAAAAAAAAATGAATACCCAAATAATATTTTGGTACTTCCAACAAAACCCAGAAAGTGTTTTTGAACCCAAAATGCAAAACATGTGATTTGGTAAAAATCAAAAGATTCACCTATAAGGAAAATATCAACGGTTTTGATAGTCGTTTCTACAAGTTTTGCTCACTATTTGCAAAATCTAGAAGATACCTAGAAGATAAATTAAAACATTTCAATCTACAATTTATGAGTCCAAAATGAGGTCCACCTTTTAAACACAACTTCAAGTCATAATTCCTAGACATGGGATCCAAAAGCAATATTGAAATATAATGTGACTTAAGTTATAAAAATTTCCTTTTTTTGAGCTCCTTCACATTTTGATCACCCAGATCCTAGAGTGGGCACTTGTGAGAGAATATGGTGCATTGGGATCTATTAGCAATAAACTAAAATCTTGGAAGTACAAATGATATTAGTGGCAAGCTAACCAATATAGAAAATGTAAATGCTCCTCTTCCACTTTTTAATGGGCTACAAGAAAGTAAATGAAATTTAAAATGCTTAGGTAGCAAGCCAACCTCTTCCACTTTTTAGCAGGTAACAAAATAAGAAAGCAACTAGGTAGCAAGCCAACTCTTCCACTTTTTAGGTAGAATGAAAGCACTACTACAAAAATGAAAGAGCTAATAAGCACTACTGAAATAATGTTACAATATTGAGTCTTATACAATGTATCATGAGATAACTTTAGCAATATGAAGGCTTGAGAATTAGATAATCATTTCCATGAAAACTACAAAGATAAGCATCAAGAAATTAACACAAAATAGTGAAAATACGAGGTCTAATATAAAATGGTAGCATTCTAATTTTCTGATTAGCAAGCCTAGAACTCCATAAAACATGCATAAATTCCTCAATACTCCTCTAAATGAACTCAAACTAAATGAAAATGGCACCTAAGGCCTAGGCATCAAAGTAAAAGAAGCTAAAGTCTACTAGATAGTTCTAATTAATTCTACACACATCCCAATGCACCCAAAACAAGGAGTTAGGGCACCCTAAGGAGGCGAACAACAGTAAAAAATAGGTTCTTCTCAAAATCTAAGATTATATGTAAGGGGATAGCCAAAAGCAAGGATCCAAACAAGCCAACACCCACCAAAATATTTCAAGTCTTTGGAATGGTATGGGCATGGATGTGAGTTTGTAGTAGCATGAAAATAACACTCCAAAACTTCAAAATAACAAAGAGCATACTAAGAACATGCTTAGAAAACATCAAAGCCACACCAAACTAAAATCACCAATGTAGCCATAACCATTGAAGCTCAATCTACAACCTTTGAGTAAAGAAATAGTCACTAATCAACTAGGATTTTCCTTTTAAACTCAAAACTAATGAAGAAACTAGGCGGCATCTCAACCTCAAAGCAAGAGTTTGAATAAAATTTATCAGCGCTTCAATATAATAAGAATGGGATGCAAATGAAGATGTAAAGCATTGCATTTATATATTTCTAACCCCAAGAATTCAAACACCATTTCCCTCCAAAAAGGGATGCCTAAATAAGAGGAATAAAATAATACATATTAAACTCATTGCTTGAGAATTGTGGTGTCCACTTTACCTTAGGATAAAATATAACTCAAAAAATTTCAATCTCCAATTTAGGCATCCAAAATGAGGTCCACCTTTTAAATAGAACTTCAAGTCATAATTCCTAGACATGGGGTCCAAAAGAAATATTGAAATATAATGTGACTTAAGTTATAAAATTTTCTATTTTTCAAGCTCCAAGAATGTTGGAGAAGTCGTTGCCAGAATAGAACTGACTCACTACCAGAATTAGAAACTATGTGCTGAGCTACTACTAGACTACAATTCCAAAAATAACACTTACTAAAATAACATACTGCTAAAAATAGTGACTCCAAACTCTATTTGAGCAAAAATCAGACAACTATCATAGCTTACTAAAAATAGTAAGTCCAAAAATATCCTCTGATTGAAATGAATGTCACACCCTTCTAAAGCCATCTAAAAACCCAGAAATACCCAAAAAACACTCTACTAAACTCCTACATCCAACCCCTAAAAAATAAGAAGGAAACCTCCTAGAAAATAGGATACCCTAATTCTTCCTTTGACTAGTCTACAAGCCTTTGGAAATAGATTATCATTGGAAAGCATAGGGTTAAAAAATGGGGACATTACACCAATCAGGTCCAATGCACAAGGAGGGCATTGAGGAAGAAACATGGTGACTCTGCTAGCTAGTTTGAGCATGGAAAGGTAGAAGTTGTCAAAGTTCATGAGGAACAGTTCAAAGGATCTAGTACATCATTGCAAAACATGTGAAATGATATGTATAGAAAATGGGAAAGATGATGTAGATTTATAGTTACGAGCATTCCTAGCAATGCTGAGAGGCATAGACATAGATTGGTACACAAAACTTGAAGTAGCACAAAAAGTCTCTTGGTGAGCACTCAAGAGAGTAGTTGAGGAAGAATTTAAACTTCTCAAGGATGATAATGAAATAGTATAAGAGATTTACAACATGAAGCAAGGAAAGCATGAAAATGTGCAAGCCTATAATTGTAGGCTAAAGGAATTGTTGGTGAAATTGGAGACTCAGTCGATAGATGGTTTGAAGAAAAGATGTTTCATTGAAGGGTTGCTCATTTCATTAAGGAATAAGATGAAAGTTGTACCTCCATCATCATATGCTAAAGCATACAATCAATTGATGGATATAGAAAGTGGAAAAAAAGCATCCTCCTGAGGGAAGAGGAAGATAGAAAATGAGGAGAATATGGAAGACAACAGTGAGGGTGATTCAAAGATCATCCAAGCACCAAGGAGAGACATGATAAGAATGATGAAGAAACTAAGGGTTTAGAAGAAGGGTACAAAATAAACTAGAGAGTTGTGGTGAATGGATTGCAAGGGGTAAGGTCACACAAAGGAAAATTATCTAAAGATTTTTTTTTGTGATATCTACCAAGTAATGGGAAATTCCATCAAGGAATGCCCATACAACCTAAAAAAAGGAGTACACAAGTTCTATTCACACAAGGAGAACAACCAACCCCACCAAATACACCACCGAAGCCCTAGAACAACTCTAATGCATCCCCTGGAGGATATCAGAATAACATAAGAGGTAATAATAGTGGGGCTAGGAGAAAAATACAATATGATAGTCAAGGGAGACTCGTGATATAATGTAAGAAGTGCAACGAGTGGGGGAAATTTTCCAGGGAATGCTAGAATATTCAAAGTTCAGGGGGAAGATTGTGAAAATGGTGTGGATCAAGCAACCATGAAGAAATTGACTACCCCAAACAGGAAGATATCAATATGTGAGATGTGTAGGAACAAAGTGAAGAGGTACTTGTGATCACTAGAGCACAAAAAAAGAAGGTCATCTACTCAGATCCATGTATAGAAAAACAAAGAATGTAGGAAGTGAAAGTAGAGTTGGAGCAAGCAATGGCTAAGGAATAAAGAACCTCTCTAGAAACCTCAAGTACCTCCTAGTGGTTGATGGCATAAAAGAACATCATACAACGAGTAGTATAGACTATTGTACCCATCAAATTGACTGACCTTGTCCAAAAAATTCCATAACTTGGAATGGCGATCATGAATGTAGTTAGTGATGAACAACATTAGCAGAAAGAAGGCCAAAGGAAGGAAATGGTAGCATACCCTCCACCTAAGGGTGAACAAGTCATCAACCCCATGTTGCTGATGATAAACATTAGGAAGAGATTGAAAAACATGCAAATGGAGATCGAAGGGAAAAATATAACCAACACAATCATTGATAGAGTATCAAGAGTCAACATACTACCTGAAGACACATGGGAGAGTCTCAGGAAGCCTACACTCTATCCACCAACATTCCAATTGGTTTGTGCCAACCAACATGGTATCAAGCTATTGAGAACACTAATGGCACAAAAGGTGATGATCAAGAAACAATCATTCTTGTTAAACTTTGTAGTTATACCATTGTAGAAAAAGTTGTATGATGCACTCATTGGAAGGGGATGGCTGGTGGTAGCCAAAGCAGATCATAAATGGAAAAGGAATACATTGTCTATAGAGAGTAATGAAAGAAATTATGTTATTAATTTAAGAAATTAAGCAATCAATGAGGAGTTGGGATCATCAGACTCTAAGTCTGAAGGAGGATTCAAAATGGATGAGGAAATGGGAACCATAGAACCAAATGATGAGGGTTTTCAAAGAAACTATGAAGTATTTTAGCGAGATTGTAACATGCTGCAAATCAAAGAAACTAAAGGAGAAGAAGATGGAGTGTTGATTAGCCAGACATTTCCTCCTAAGTATGAAGAGTACAAAGAAGGAATGGCTAGAGTGGATGAAAAAGAAAACACACAAATTTGAAGGGGAAAAGATGATCAAGTACAAGGAACCAAACATAAAGAAAGTCAATCTGGGAGAAGAAGACAATCCCCAAATGATTTTGGTTGATGATCACTAGAATTCAGTGTTAAAGGTGGTGGCATTCAAAATTATCATACAATACAAGGATTCCTTCACATGGGAATACAAGGATATGAAGGGCATACCTCCTAAATTGTGCATACGTATAATTCCATTGGTATTGGGGGTAGAACCCATACAAAAGAGACCATTCTGAATGAGCAAAAATTATGTTTTGAAGGTGCAAGAAGAGATTGAAAATATGTTAGAAGAAAGAATCATATTCAAGACTGGGTGTCACCAATAGTGATATCATTGAAGAAAGAATCAGAGAAAATTAAAATATGCATGGAATTTTGAACCCTCAATGCAGTAATAATCAAAGATCCCTTCTCGATCCCATTCACCAAATCATTATTGGAAGAAGTAGGAGGTCATCAGATATATTCATTCATGGATGGGTTTTTGAGGTACAACCAAATAAGCATAGTTGAAGAGGACAAACTCAAGACAATTTTTTTGGTTGAGGAGAGAGTGTATGCATACAACCATATTCCATTCAGTCTATTTAATGCTCTAGTGGTGCAAGAGCACTTGTTTGATTTCTTGCCTCCATAAGGCCATTTGTAAATAGTTGCTCTATTTTGTATTGGGTCTTTTAATAAGGTTTATAAAACCATTTTATAGGATTTTGATTCTTATGAAGTCATATTTTAAGTCATTTTTCAAATAATGTTTAAAGTTGTTCCATATTGTAAAAATTGTAAAAGTTGCTCAAGAAAGTTTTCAAGCAACTTGTCAAAAAGTGTCATTAAGGTGTTTTGTCAACAAACTAATCAAAAGGTAGTTGAAAATGATTGTTTTTGGTTGGAAATGTATAAATACACCCTCAAAAACTCGAATTTGTGGTTCGAGACATTATTTTTGAAGTTTGATGAATGGCAACCTCAAGTTTTGTCTGTATTTTCTGATTTTTAGATTGTTTCTAGGCTGAAGTTGTGTTTTATATGACCTGTTATGGACTCAAATAATGTAGTATCATATATGGATGGAAAGATATATGTTTCTAGTTTCCAATTTTTTTTTGTCTCATTGAAGTTTATTGAGTTTTGTGGAAGATATTACTATTTTGGTGAGACTACCTATTCTAACAATATTGTTCAGAATTTACAGTCTGAAAAATGTGATGGTATGGATTGTAAAGTCTATATTTTGGATCAAAAACCAATTGTATTTTGTTTCCATGTGAATATAATTTCATTTTATTTAAGTATAATCAAATTTAATTAAGATTTTAATAATTTATGACCATTTTTGTGAGGGTAGGTCTGAACCCTACCTAGGGTTTGCAGTTTTGGGAAAAATGAAATAACTTTCATTTCCACTGTTGGATCTTCATAAAAATTGGAGGAAAATTCTATAGCTATGTTTTCTTCAATCTCATTGGAGAGATTTTCTTCATTATTTGTTTTGTGGAAGTTATTAATGACTGTTTAGTGCATTAAATTGTGGGCTTCCATGGCTATGTTTCCAATGTGATATAGGATGCCTAATAGCATGTGTTATATGAAGATTGCTTTGAATTATTGTTGAAGGTTTGTGAGATGTTTTTTTGAATCCTCCTAGCTCTGCATCATCTAGCGACCTTCCAAAAGATAATTCTACACATATTTGACAAGATGTCGGTAGGGAACTTCAAGGAATTCTTGGATGACCAGTTGATCTACACCAACGAGCAAACAACCTAAAGGCCCTCCAAGAATGCATGGAATTTTTTAGAGTGTCACAACTAGTACTCAACCCTAAGAAGTGTAGGTTCATGGTACACCTCAAGGAAAATTTCTTGAGCACATAGTCTACAAGGCAAGATTGAAATTGATCTAGACAAGATCAAAGTGATTGTGTAGATGGAACCAACCCAGAATGTCACTAGAGTGAAGTCGTTCCTTGGACATGTCAGGTACTATAGAAGGTTTATCTAGAATTTTTCCAAAATTTCATACCTATTGGACATACTCATAAGGAAGGGGTAAGTGTTTGAATAGACAAAAGGACAAGAAGAAAACTTTAAGGAACTAAAGGTATGGTTGATTAGTTTTCCAATTCTGGCATACTTGAACTAGAACAAGGAATTCCATGTGCACATGGATGCTTCAAACTATGCAATCAAAGTGACACTAGCACAAGTGGGTATACAAGGGCTATACCATCTAATGTTATTTTCCAGTCGGTTGTTGTTAAAAGTGGAGAAGAACTATAGAATGATAGAGAGGGAAGCCCTCAGAATGGTGTAGATGGTACACAATTTTAGACACTACCTATTAGCGACTCCATTTACATTCTACATGGACCATCAAGCATTGATGTACTTGGTAAACAAGCCCATTATCTAGGGGAGGGTAATTTGATGGCTTCTGCTCTTATAAGAATTCACATTCACTATCATCGTATGACCAAAGAAGAGTCACATCATTTCCAACCAACTGTCAAGGATTCGATTGGGCAAGCAACCCGAGGGAGTAAATGAAGACTTCCAAGATGCACATATTTTTTAGATAGTAGCACTACCCCTTTGGTATGAGAATATTGGGGAATATTTTTCAATGTCCTCATTCTCGAGGGATATGCCACTTGCTAAAAAACAAAATATAGTACTTAAACTTTTCAATTGATCAACATGCTACTATATAAGATAGGATTTGATCAAGTGCTTTGATGATGTGTTATGGAAGAAGAGATTCTTGGCATACTAAAAGAGGCACACGAAGGAATGGTAGGAGGACATATGGGGCACAATTCTAGAACATGAAAGATCTTGTTGGTAGGACTATTGTGGCCAATTGTGCATACAAATTCTCGAGAATGGGTGGTGGGATGTGACACATGTCAAAGAGTTGAAAAACAATTAAAGAGGGATTTCATGCCACACTTTTCTTCTTAGCCACAAGAATTATTTGAATGGTGGGGATTGGATTTCATTGGGCCATTGGAATTCAACCAACTAAACCAATGCAGATATATAGTCATTGTCATCGAGTACTTAGCAAAGTGCGCAAAGGCTCAAGAACTACTAGATAATGCTACATTGAGTATGGTGAGGCTCATTTATGAATAGATCATCACAAGGTATGAAATTACAATTAATATCATTAGTGAGAGAGGGGGACATTTTTTCAATCATGTCATTTGACTGATGATGACAAAGTTTAAAATTTTGCATAACTTATCTTGTCCATACTACCAAAGAGTGAATGACTAGGCGAAATCAACCAACAATGTACTTGTCTCCATTATCTACAAGTCATATGGTATTGAAGATGTAGATTGGGAAGAAAAATTATTGACTGTACTATGGGCATACCATATGAATTACAAGGTAACCATTAGCCACACACCATTCTAGCTAATGTACAGTTAGGAAGCAATAGTAGTAGCGAAGTATATGGTATTGAGCCCACAAATTATAGTGGAGAACAGACTTGGTGGTACAATTTTTTTGAAAGAAATACTATTTCAGTTGAACAAGCTTGATGAACAAGGAGTGCTCACACAGTGGGAAATAGAGGTAATGTAAAAATAGAGAAAATTATGGTAGGACAAACAACTCTATCAAGAAAACTTCCAACCAAGGTAGTTAGTTCTAAAATATAATGGTCGTAATGAACTAAAGCCTGATAAGTTTAAGAAAAGATGGCTGAGACCATTTAAAATCTATGAAGTTGTTAAAAATGAAGCCATTAGACTAGAGATACTAGACACCACCTTACTCAAGGATCCTATTAATGAATCAAAGTTAAAAATATATAAGGAGAGAAAAGTTGAAATCAATATGATTAGATACATGACCAAAGAAGATTGGCCAATGGGAAAAATTGAAACAATGGAAGAAGAGGACTATGGAGTCGAAGGAAGCCAATATACACTAGAGGAGGACTGGATGACAATAGGAAGGGAAAAGGTAATCAAAGAGAGATTGAACAGAAAGAGATTTGAGAGCATTATATTTCCCCGATTACATAAACATCTATCAAATGCTCTGTTCGAGACATCCACTCTTTGAAGATAGGTATGGGGTCACTAGAAATACTAGGTCCCCTAGAAAGGTGTAAGGAGGGGATACATATCCTATGAGCTAGATGAGGAAGCCTAAAAATAAAAAGAAGAAAAGGTTGAGAAAGAAAGGAAGGAGAGAGAAAAAAATGAAAGTGAGGAAGAGGAATGTTGGGACAATGATGAATGAAATATGTATCCAGAAAAATTGGACCATGCCTCAAAGTAGTAATAATGATAGAAGACACTTTCATCTCTACCATCGATGGCTACAACAATTATCTAATAAAATACATGAACGAAAATAAATAAAGAGACCAAAGTTGGTAACGATGGAAAAACTATGGTGATTTGTTCCAAACCTAGCTGAACCACCAATGGTGGATGGAGAGAATGTTACATGGTACCAAGAATATAGTAGATAGTATGTTGATGGAAGCTTCAAAGGTATGGTACTTGTATACACCTAAAAATGGTCACATCACATTGTCTAGTATTTAATTAAATATTTTTAATATTTAATTAAATCTCCGAATTCCATCTATGTATAAATGAATTTAAATAATTTATTTATATTGTTCATTATTTCATTTCGATTAAATAAATAATTTTATTTAATCATCTTTTCATATTCATTTCTTAATTAATTAAATAAATATTATGGTTTATTTATATTAATTATCATATAAATCTTAGTTTGAATATTTTATTCAAATAAAGATTAAAATATTCTTCTTTTCTTCTAAAAATATCATTTATAATTAAATATTTCAAATATTTAATTAATTCCTTTAAATTCGATATCCATTCATAATTAAATATTCCAAAATATTTAATTAATTCTTCTTATATTTCATATTCTTCTAAAGTCATATTATAATTAAATACTCTAAAATATTTAATTAAAACTTCTATAGTACAAAAATCAAAAATCAAACTCATGAAATTAAATAAATTTATCTATTTATTTAATTTGGGGATTATCTTCAACACCCGTGAAACAAATTGCCCAAACAGAAAATTTAATTTTCTCTATTTCTGTGCAGGCCTGTTCCCATGGGTTGAAGACAGGAATCCATCCTTCTCTCCAACCTCTCAACCTCTTCCATCTTCTTCTCAACTTCTCCATCTCTCACCTTTCAATTCTACCAGACAATCTCACAGCCATAGATCCTTGCCAGCCAGGATTTTTCCTAAGAAAAGCTATAAATATGACTGCCGAGAACTCCAAATGGGATAGAAGTTTTAAGCAAGAAAATTATAGTCAAATTGCAAGTAGTATAAGCATTCATAGCATTCATAGCATTTATAGAATTCACAGTATTTTCATAGCATAGCAATAGTAGCATAGAATCATGACATCTTTTGTTCATAGCCCCTGTGCATAATCCACAACCCCTGTCCATATCCGTATCAGCAATTTCACTCTACCAGCATATAGGATAGAATTTCCTTTTGCATAACTCATTCTACAACAACCATTTGGAGAAGTTGACTTTACACAAAATCTGAGAGCAGCAGCTTCGAATCTCTGGAGATAGAGGAAGATGGAACGCTTCTGAGAATTATCTTTATTTCTTTGTTTGAATTTCTTCAATATAATGTTCTATTAATTGTGTTTTTGTTTTCATTTAGATTACTCAAATTAACGATACACATTTTTGGCGCCCACCGTGGGGCCTTTGCCCTTTTTTCTCATATCTTTTTGCAGTTTCTTTTGATAGGTTACAGACAAAAATAGAGGAATAGCGCAGCAAACATGTCTTCGAAACTTCAATACCCAGTTCAACGCATTTGAGGTCTTTTGTAGCGCCGATAAAGACTTTTACAGCGCCCGTGATATGTATTGCAATGCCCATAAAGAATTTTGCAGCGCATTTTAGGTCTTTTGCAGTGCCGATAAAGACTTTTGCAGCGCCCGTGATATGTATTGCAGCGCTCATAAAGACTTTTGCAGCACATTTGAGGTCTTTTGCACCGCCCATAAATACTTTTGCAGCGCCCGTGATATGTATTGCAGTGCCTGTAAAATGTTATACAGTGCTCTTAATTAGTTTTACTGCGCCTTTAAGGATTTTTGCAGCGCCCATAACCTCTGTTATAGCGCATTTCTGCAAGTTGTAATTTGTAATGTTAAAACAGTTTAACTGAATCCGACGCAACCGCAGACAGTTAGTAGTTTTAAAGGTAAAAAGAAGCAATCCTAGGGTAGACATTTAAGGTAAAAAAAAAAATGAAGCAATCCTAGGGTAGACATCTAATTTAAAATGAAGCAATCCTAGGATAGACATTCCACACTTTATTTTGGACTAAAAATAATTTTGTGTTTATGTGAAGCAAAATCTTCACTTAGCATAGAAAATCTTTATTTTTGGGCTTAGAATAAACCATTTTCTACTTTGTTTTTGGTGATAGGCCTATGCTCTCCCCTTAACTGGGTGATCAAAATGCCAAACTCACCTATTTCCATTTATGCAATTTCTTGTTTTATTAGCACCCTTTAGAAGGCTTGCCGTAATGGGAAAAAGTACTCACCCTATGGGAACGACCTAAGTGGGAATACCTAAAGCCAAGTTTTCCAACCCACTCTAATCAAATGCGGATGGTTGATGAAAATCCCATTCGACGGTAGTGTGCATTGATAACCATCCCCAAAGCCTTTGTTCTAAAGGTAGGGAGGTCTCTCGAGGGAGTTTATCATTTGTTGCACCGAACGGAAACCCTTATTAAGAACCTAGTGTAGAATCTTACCGAGTCAGTTTCCGAACATTATATTAATCACAGTGCAGGGGAGGGAAGAATCTACCCCCAAGATACTCACCATATAACTACCAAGGATTGTTTGCTCAGGGGATTCGGTATCCACTTCCGTCACTCTGAGTACGCACCTGGAAAAGACAAAAACACGAGCGCCCTTTCGAGGGTGACACGGCTGTGTGAGTCGACGTAGTTTTAAGATGTGGGCTGTTGATTGCTATGATGACCTACTTGAGAACTAAGAGTGAGTCTGTTTGAAGTGCTTATCATGTGTAAAACCCATTAAAACACTTTTTGAACAACATTTTGATTATACACTTGATGTTTAGCATAGGACTTAAGACAACCATTTTACAAATTGTTTGATGTGTTTTCAATACACTAATTCAGATAAGATCATCCAAAACACTCACTATCACATTGATTAATCTCATGCTATGAGATTGGAAATCCACAACGTTTGAAAAGAAATCCATTTTCAAAAGGATTAAGAAGCCAAAGAAACCCCTCAACCACAAGAAACTATTGAAGAAACAATGATTCTTGTATCAAAGCCGAAAAGTTTTACTTAAATATAGAACATTTCTTCATAGGTATCATGATTGTGTTAGAGGTCTTTCAGATGATTATGCCATAGAACCTTTGTATTCACAAGCTTACGTTCAAAGAAGAGCCCTTTCTCAAAGGCATAACCATAATCAACGCATTCATTTCAGTTATATTCCTCAACCTGCAATCAACTATTCTACTCATCCAAATCAAATTTTGCAATAGAGAACTTAGAAAACATTAGGCATCTATCACAAAATCCATCCTTTTACAAAGCCATGATCAAAACTTCATAAAGTGTAAAATCATCCTTTTCTTGATCTTTTGCTTACATTCCCGCTAAACAGGATTTTCATCCTTTCACTTAGGGAACAACACAAGCTAAAGATTAGAAATTTTGTGTAAGTCATAGAATCTTCATTCTATCCTGACTTTCATATATATCATATAAATTGCACTATTTCACTCTTTTGATGAAAAGCAAGTAGAACTTGGAATAAAACCTATGCCTGTCTTTATGAGATCTCAAAAACAAATGGAAAAAGATGAGGGAGAAACCACTACAAGTAAAATGGGAGACCATACTGAAAAAGAAGAGGAAACATTTAATCTTGATGAGTTAACAGAAGAAAAGCTTCAAGAAGCAGAACAAGATCCTCAATTCCATACTCTTATGGAAAATATTTTAGAGTGAAACAAAGAACGATACTTTCTTTCATTAGTTAATCAAGGAACTAAGTTACCTCACAATTTCAACATAGAAGGGATTAAACAAAGTCCTGAAATTCCTCCTAATGACTTTAGTGCTCTTAATCAACAGGTAAAAGAATTACAAGGGAAAATAAAAGAGATGCAAGGGGGTACAACAAAGAAATATGTTTTGGAAGATATATCTCCTTATCCATTTGATAGGAGTCTTCAAATGATCCCATTTCCAAAACATTGCGAAATTCCTAAATATGATAGGTATAATGGAAAAACTGATCCCATTGACCATGTGAGGGATTTTCAAAACATGAGTCTAGAATTTGCCTATGACGATACCTACTTGAAATGATTATTTCCATGAAGTCTAGGTGTACAATCCATGGAGTGGCTTTCTAAGATCACTCCACCCATCAAAACTTTTGAGGAGTTAATAAATCAATTTATATCACAATACTCCTACAACATTCAACACCAGATAACAATGCTTGATCTTTGTAAAGTGAAACAAAAAGTAGGAGAACCTTTTACTACATTCTTACAAAGGTGGAGAAGGTTATTTGCACGATATTCCCGTCCTATTCCTGAAAAGGAAAAGATGGATATCTTTATCAATAGCCTTAATCAAGAATAAAGCTATAGGCTTAACCTTCATTGTCCTCATAACTTTGAAAAATTGATTGAAAACACAATCACCATTGAAGCGGCCTTGGTTAAAAGGGGAGTAATAAAAATTGATAATCCAAGTACATCAAATAAAAAAAACAACGATAAAACAAGGTTTTGGAACATAAACAAAAATGTTCTCAATGATGGTATAGTGGATGCAAATAATCTATGAACTAGACCATCTGTTTTCAATCTATCAAGTGCTCCACGAAACACTCAACAAGCAAATACCAATCAACAAGGAAACAATAATCAACAAGGACAAACCTCCCAGCAAGAGAACATGACCAATCAAAATACTAATCAAAATCGTGGTAATTTCAATAATAATCTTAGTAATACCCAAACATCAAATTTGTCCAGACCTCCATTCTTTTCAAATCGACGAAATTTTACCGCATTGGGTCAATCTCTTGAATCTGCTCTCAAGGAGCTTCTTGATAATAAGGTTATCACCTTACCACCACAAAGAGATTATGAGCCACGAGTCAAACCCCCATCATGGAATGACTCGTATTATTGTAATTATCATCAATGTAAGGGTCATAGAACGAACAATTGTCAAGCTTTGAAAAATCTAGTACAAGATTTAATTGACAATGGTACTATTACAATTGAGGGACATCATACCAATGACAAACATCAAGCATTTAAAGACCCTTTACCAAACTATCAAAAGGGGGAAACATCAGATACCAAAGCCAAAAGCATACATAATGTTGAAGACAATATAATCCGTCACATCTACGTAGATGATCAACGGGTTAATGTTATCAAAATCAAAGGAAAACAAGAATATCAATAGGTTAATGTGACAACAAGAGATCAAGCAAAAGTTGTTCTAAAAGGAAGTTCATCTAAAACAACTATTTCTCCTCCAAGTCAGTATAATCTGGTTGATCAATTGAGAAAAACATTAGCTCAAATCTCCATCCTTGAACTTCTCAAAATATCCCCCATACACAAGAATATTTTAGAAGAGGCTCTTGTAAATACAACTTTTGACACTGATCTAGATGTAAACAGATTTCAAGCCATGGTGGGACATTTGTCTTCCCCCACTTGTCTTTCATTTTCTGATAAAGATGATGCTTCCATGACACATCCACATAATTCCTCGCTCTGTCTTGAAGTCATGATCCATAAACATCGAATTAGACGTGTCTTAATAGATGGAGGAGCCGGTTTGAATATTTGTACCTTAAAGTTAATAAATGCCTTAGGAATATCAGAAAATGAAATTGATCCACAAAGGAAGATAATTACCAAGGCATATGATGATGAAGAAAGAGCTTCTAAAGGATTGATATTGTTGCCTATCAGAGTGGGACCTGTCGTGAAGAATACATTTTTTCAGGTTCTAGATCGAGATCTTTCTTATAACATACTTTTGGGTCATCCGTGGATTCATGATATGCAAGCAGTACCATCAACGTATCATCAATGCATCAAATTTCCATATGATGGATAGGAAATAACTATACCAGCTGATTACAATAGTACCCAAACTTGTTCAAATCTTTGAGTAACTCAAGATGTCTTTGTGCCACACAATAGGGAAGCTCTTTCTATTTCTTCTTCCAATTTACAAGTCCAATTACAAGAATTGACAAAGAATCTTGATACTAAGCTGAAGTTCAAAGACAAAGGGGTAGGTGAATATTCATTATCTCTTTCTACTTTACCTCCTTCTCCAAGATCACATGGTTTTCCAACTTTATCAAATCAAAAGATTGCAATAGCTTCTACATCTCAAGCTTCTGTGCCAATCACAAAGTTTGATGGAAAATTCATTAGAGCTAACACCACTGAAGATGAAGCTGAAGATAGGGACATCCTAAATTGGCTATACAAAGATGAAGATGAATCTCTCTTACACATTAAGTTACCTAAAGAACAATATGGTAAGGGGTACGCTATCATGCAGAAGATGGGCTATGAAGGAAATGGTCCTATAGGAAAAAGAAGAGAAGGAATCGTAGAACCAATTCAACCTATTTCAAAGCATTCAAGTGATAAAACAGGACTTGGGTATGGCAAAGATAAAGAAGAATCTACTTCACAGCAAACACAATCAACTTATGAAAAAATATCAGTGTCAGATAAACCTCATGAATCAGTTTTCCAATTGAAGAATAGTTCAGATACTGATTCTAATGAATATGAATGGGACACCATTTATAATGATGAATTTTGGAGAGACAAACAAGTTGATACCATACACAAATATGCACCTGTTCTCATACAAGGAGAAGGCTCAAGGCCTCCACTTGATTATGTTTTACAAAGCAATCATGACTCAAGTGAGGATGAATCGAATTCTAACAAGATTGACAATCAACAGGAGAATACCATCATAGACCTTGTCTACCATGAGGATGATAATCATATCATAACTTTGACAATTCAAGACCTTACCCAACCTAATGATCCTATGCCTTTAGTTTATCCAGAACTTATTAATTGGGACATTGACGCACCTATCCATATTCCTACATTCAATGATGACGAGGACATTATAAATTTCCTTTGTTCCTCAAATGAAGAAAACAATTGTTTCATTCAAAAATTCCATACTCGTGATTTTGATAAGGAGGGTGTCAAGTCTCTTAGCTGCAAAATAAATGAAATAAAAGATGGATCTATTGGTGAAAACCGAACAAAGGCAGTGATAGATCAAAACAAGAGAAAAATAAAGAGCGAATTCGACAGTGAAAACCTTTCTGAGGCACTGAAGGATGAGAAACTTAACACTCTTCCCAAGTATTATCATGAAAGATCTTCTATTTTGATCAAACCAACAGAATCAGTCAATATAAGTACAGCAGAGCAGCCAAAAGTTTTACAAATTGCAGCATCATTAACAGTTGAAGAAGTCCTGAGATTCATGGAATTCTTGAAGTAAAATCAAATCAACTTTGCTTGGTCATATGCTGATATGCCAGGGTTAGATCCTAATCTAATAATGCATCATTTATCTATCAAGGTAGGGGAAAAACCTGTAAAGCAAAAGCTCAGAAAAATGCACCCACATGTTGCATTATTGGTCAAAGAAGAATTGAAGAAGCTTTTAGATGTTGGATTCATTCAAACTATTGACTATGCAAAATGGATTTCCAATATTGTACCTATTTCAAAGCCAGATGGAAGGATTAGAGTTTGTACAGATTTTAGAGATTTAAATAAAGCTTGCCCCAAAGATGACTTTCCTTTGCCCAACATAGATATGATTGTTGATTTAACTGCTGGCCATGCAATGTATTCATTAATGGATGGATTTTTAGGATATAACCAGATAAAAATTGCACCAGAGGATCAAGATAAAACAGCATTCACATGCCCTTGGGGTACATATTGCTGGAATGTAATGCCATTTGGGTTAAAGAATGCTGAAGCCACTTATCAAAGAGCAATGACAACCATTTTTCATGATATGATGCATACATTCATGGAAGATTATGTTGATGATTTACTTGCCAAATCTCACACACGAGAAGAACACCTAGAAATTTTATCAAAAATCTTTATCAAAATGGAGAAGTTCAATGTTCGACTCAATCCAAAAAAATGTGTCTTCGCCGTTACATCTGGAAAATTCCTAGGATACATTGTTTCAGAAAAGGGTATAGAGGTTGATCCAAAAAAAGTACAAGCTATAATGGACATGCCGCCACCACGAAATATCAGTCAACTTCGATCATTGCAAGGAAGATTACAGTCTATCAGAAGATTTATAGCTCAATTAGCAGATAAAAGCTTGCCATTTACACATTTATTGCATAAAAATATCCCATTCAAATGGGATGACAAATTTGAAGCAGCATTCAATTAGATCAAGCAATATCTTACGTATCCACCAGTTTTAATTCCACCTATTCCAGGAGAGCCACTCATACTTTATATTTTAGCAACAGAAGTATCTTTGGGAGAATTGCTAGCACAAGAAGATTCTACAGGTAAGGAAAGGGCCATATATTATATTAGCAGATCCTTAACAAGACATGAGTTAAACTACAGTTTCATTGAAAAAGCTTGCCTTGCAGTAGTGTTTGCTTCTCAAAAGTGGTGACATTATATGTTGGCTCATACAATTAAGCTGATAACAAAGATTGATCCATTAAAATACCTATTAAGCAGAGCTACTTTAACAGGAAGACTTGCAAAATGGGTAATGATCTTAAGTGAGTTTGATATTCACTATGTAGATTGAAAAGCTATTAAAGGATAGGTCATTGTAGATTAGTTGGCTGAAGCACCTTTATAAGAAGAAAATCCAATGCATATTGAGTTTCCTGATGCAGATGTCTTCATAGCAACAATTCAAAAATCATGGACATTATACTTTGATGGATCTTATACACAATATGGCTCAGGGGTAGGGATTCTCTTTGTTACACCTGAAGGACATACCATCTCACGATCATATCGATTGATGTTCCCTTGCACAAATAACATAGCTGAATATGAGGCATTGCTCATAGGATTGAAAATAGCTTTGGAATGGCGGATTGCAGAGCTCCAGGTCTATGGTGATTCACAACTTATCATTAATCAAATAAATGATGACTATCAAACCAAAGATGATAAGTTGCTACCTTATAAAAATATGGTGGATGATTATAAGAAGTATTTTGTGTCAATCAGGTTTTCACAAATATCAAGGATTGATAATAAAGCTGCAGATGCAATGGCTACCATTGCTTCCTTATTACAACTTTCAGAAGATCAAACCAAATATGAATTTTTGGTGGAACAATTTTTTTCTCCCGCCTATGATAATCCTAAAACCCAAGTCATATGTCATTTAACTAGTTCTGATTCACCTTTATATGGCAAGACTTATACCTACGTCAAAGATAAAATCTTACCTTCGGATTTATCTCGAAACTAAAAACGGAATTTTATTCGCCAATCATCCCGTTATACTTTAATTGCCAATATCCTTTATCGACGTGGTCTTGATGGTACACTCCTTAGATGTCTTGAACGTGATGAATATGAAAAATCCTTACAAGAGGTTCATGGTGATATTTGTGGAACTCATTCGAGTGGTTTGACCTTAGCCAAGAAACTTGTCAGAATGGGATACTATTGGCCTACCATGGAGAAAGATTCTTTTACTTTTGTCAAGAAGTGTTCGAAATGTTAGATCCATGGGAATCTTATTCATGCACCTGCATAGGAACTACAACCTTTTACTTCAACATGGCCTTTTTCTCAGTGGGGACTTGATCTTGTTGGAAAAATACATCCTTCATCATCAAATGGTCATAAATTCATCATTACAGCTATAGAGTATTTTACAAAATGGATTGAAGTTGTTCCTTTAACAACAGTGACTGGAAAACAAATATCTTCATTTATCCTAAATTACATTATTTGTAGATATGGAATTCCTAGTTCTATTATTACTGATAATGGAAGACCTTTCAAGAATCAAGATGTGGATGAACTTTGTGAAAGATTTCAAATCCAACACAGATTTTCTACACCTTACTATCCATAGGGTAATGGTCAAGCAGAAGCTTCTAACAAAACCATCTTGAAGATATTGAAGAGGACAGTAAATGATGTCAGACGTGATTGGCATGTCCAATTAAACCCAGCTTTGTGGGCATACAAAACAAGTATTCGCACACCAATAGGAGCTACACCATATGCCTTGGTCTATGGAGTAGAAGCAATTTTACCATTAGAGGTTGAAATACCTTCACTTAGGGTCTCACTCAAGGGATTGATAAGTGATGAGGACTACAGAGTTTCTCGCCTCCAGGAGCTAGAATTGTTAGATGAAAGATGTCAACATGTAGCTGATCATTTGAAGGGATATCAACAAGTTATGTCCCGTAGTTACAATCATAGAGTTAAACCACAGAAATTTCAAGTGGGTGACTTAGTCTTAAGGGAAAATCCACGTAATCAGCAAGACAGAGAAAAGAAAGGGAAATTTGAACCTAACTGGCTTGGTCCATTTGTCATTATTGCAGCATACGGTTCTGGTGCATATAAGTTATCCACGTCAGAGCGGGACCTATTTGAAGAACCAATTAATAGTATTCATCTGAAGAAGATCTATGTCTAAAAAGTCCTAAAATATATATATATATCAAAAAAAAAAAAAAATCATAAAAAGTCCTGAAAAAATAAAAAAAATCAAAAAAATCCTGAAAAAGTACAATAAAAACAAGTGGTGAAAACCTGGTAAACAGGTGCTACTTGTGATCAAAATGGGCTCCTCCATTTATTAGTTTATGTCTTGTTTTCACTTTTGGCATTATCCATCCATATATATCCTTTGTATATATCTTTCCTATCCATATCATGTGACAAGGATCTTTATGTTTCATCATGGCTTGATGAAATTTGTACATATCCATACTCTTTAGGTTGTGTTTACACTGGGGGAAAATTTAGAATCATACACTGAACGAACAAGAGAGGGGCAATGAGCTTTCAAACATCATAAACAAACATAAAACGATTTGCCAAAACACAACAAACATTGCCGTATCAAAACAACCATAACATGCTTATTCAATGTCAATTGACATTTACACAACATGATCCAAACAACTATCAAAATGAGAATATTAATGATGATAACCAAAATTGGATGATCTTAATCTAAATAAATGTTTGAAATATTTTAAGCAAGATTTGAATGGTTGTTTGATTTTCTATCATATCTCTGGAGTAATTCAATGATGTATTGAACTAGAAAAGCAAGGAAGGAGTATGATTTTTCTTTGTCTGTTGTTTGCGAGGAAATCATTAGTACTATGTAGATTGGTCATGAGACATGTTATACTATGTATCATGGATGACATTTTGGAATTTGCATGAGAAAAGGATTATCTCTTGTCTGTTTATGCAAGCAATACTTAGGTCATCTCGGTTCAATTGTACCTAGATGCTTGTATTAACTTGTTGTATTAAAAATCATGAAAGCAATACTCAGGTCATCATCGGTGCTAACATACCCTTTGATGCTTGAATTAACTTTCAACATTTCAATGCTCTATGATGATACAAAAAGAAAAACTAAGCTCTCCAAATGGAAATATTGTATGGATGTTCTGCATGGTTAGTATAGATTGTATTCATGTTAGAATTTGCATTTTGCATTCATAAATTGTCCAAAAAGCTGGCAAAGAATCAAATGGTTATATCTTTTCGAATACATGACTGAGTACATTTTGACATTCACAAAAACATCATTTCATACATTTTTTTCAATCATAAAAATAAAAGCATATATCATATACATCATCCACATATACATTCATTCATCAAATAGATTTTCATTCATCTCATAAATCATGTATACGTATATATCATAACAATGAAACTCTCATATCATACACATCATACATATAAGGATATAGAAACATTTATATCATCATAAATCATTGCTGCATTTCATATATCTCAAAAATGAATGTCAAAATATACAAAGATGTCAACTACAAATGATATAACATCATCAAAAATGAGATCATCTCATGGTGTATACAAAATGTCTCAACAGAATATCATGAAAATATCATCTACAATGCACTAGGCAGTGCTATCCTCTGAGGGAGCTGGTCTGGGACCTATACCACCTGCCCCTGATGGACCTGCTCCGCCTGTCCCTGGTGGCCCTCCTGGAGGTAATGGCTGTGTCACCCCTCTACTGGTAGTACGAGAGTGACCGTGAGTAGCCCTTGACTGAGTATAGCTCTCTCTCCGCTCAGGTGGAACTGCATCATGATATTTAGTCCTATAAAACTCTGCCTCTCGAGTGGCTCTGGTAACCTCTCTCATCATATCACCAGTCAAGGTACTACCTGCTACTCTCTATAGGCTATCCGCTAAAGCAATGGCCTACTCACCTCGCTGTCTTGCTGCGTCCCTCTCAGCGGTAACTGCAATCAACTATCCCTGCAACTATGAAATCAGGGCCTGTGCCTGTGCTAGCTAGGTCTGCAAACTCTATACTGTACTCTGTAAAGAGGAGAGCTGACTTGATATTTCCAGATCTATTGAAGGAGATGGGTTAGTGTGTCGCATCCATGGTCCACCTCTCCCACCTCTCCCACCTCTCCTACCACCTCTATCTCCACCCCTACCATCACCACCATCATCTCCCTCTAAGTCATCATCTCCTCCACTCTCATCATCATCACTGTCCTCTGAATCATCATCCTCTGACCTAGAGTCCCTCTGTCGTCGTCTCTGTCCAGCAATAGGAGCAATAGTCTCATCAGGATCAAACATATGTGGTGTCAGATGCTCTAAGACATACTAAAAATACTCTGGTGTTGTCCCTGCATCAAGGACATCCACTCGGTAATCCCACATCACTGCTCCCAAATTGGTGAACTCTGCCACTACTGTCTCATGTGAAATCTGTGGACCCCATACTGCAAGCTCTGGCTGTCGCCGTGCATAAATGGCCGAACCTACAGGCATACCCTGGATCCGAACAAACTGTCGACATACTTTTCCAGCAAGAAACCTCTCAATGATCCATGGAGTCCGCCCAATCAAAAATCTTGAATTACATACATACGGCATCTCCCTCGCATCCTCTAGCCATGGCTCACAATCTAAATATGGTCTCCTGCATATTGTATCCAAACTATCTAATAGCTGCTGCCAATGCACTAGTTTTCCCAGTCTCGGTTGAGCAATAATGTGAGCATATCTCCATCTGTATGATCGACCAGCTGGTCACTACCCTCGAGTCAATGGATGTAAAACAGCAAAGTGCTCCCATGCCCATATCTGTAGTAATGAGCACCCAACAGCAAAACTCTGGCCTCTACCATAAACAATATGATGTAACTCATCATATAAGTGGGATAGCATGCATGTACCCCACGCATACCATGTCCCCTACATCACCATACTCTCCAAAACATGACCCCAACCGATTGCGAACCCCTTCGACCTATGGTCGGGGCACAAAACACCTCCAATGAATCCTACAAGTACAAATGGTAAAGATGGATAGGTATCTGTCATCTCACCCCATGGGATGAACTATCCAACAATCTGATCATCTCTAAAAATCCTCCTCAAAGCATCAGTGCCTCTAGCCTCTCAGCTATCAAAAACAACTATCTCTCCCATCACTGGGATCCGTAAGATGTGATATACATCCTCAGGGGTCACTCTAATCTCGCTTGTCGGTAAATGAAATGTGTTGGTGTCACTATGCCACCACTCTGCAAGTGCTGTCAATAGAGCTCTGTTGAGGCGAACCTCAGGCATGTCAAGTAATGCACTCAATCCACATGCATCAATCACATCTCTATCTGACTATAATAAATGTGGAATCAATGTCCATGTGCTCGGAAATGTCTCTCATAACTGCAAAACACCTAATCTCTCCTGTTGACATATCATCAAAGAAAAATCAATATCAAATCATCATAACATATCAATTAAAAACTGAACATCAAATTATTTGTTTTTCATCATCATCATGAAATGCCAATAATATCAAAATCATGTTTGTTTTTAACAACCTTAGAAGCAAAAAAATCAATCAAACTATTTGTTTTTCATCGTCATGGAAAGCAAATAAGCAACATCACGTTTCTTTCTAATAACTTTAGAAGAAAACTTATCAAAATCATATTTGTTTTTAACAACTTTAAAAGCAAATCTATCAGCTCCTATTTGTTTTCCAACAACTTTGGGAACAAATTTATTAGGTCACAACAACATATAATCAAAGGCGCTACAAAATTAGTTAAATGCGTTACAAAAATCATCATCGGTGCTATAGAACTAATCAAAAGTGCTACGAAATCTATTAAATGCGCTATGAAATCAATTGCGCTACGAAAAACATCAAAAGCGCTACCAAATTTATCAAATGCGCTATTATTTTAAATGCACTATGGAAATTATTAAAAGCGCTATAAAAGTTATCATATGCGCTATGGAATTAAAGGCGCTACGAAAAATATCATATGCGCTACGAAAAGTCTCAAGGGCGCTAAAACACACTTTTTTACATCACAACATTGAAAAACGTGCACTAAACAAATTTTTTTTGAAAAGCAAGAGATTTATGGGATACATACCGGAGGTCCATAGTGCGTTGGCCGCTGATGTCATCGGATACACTCGAAACAGTGCTGGTGAACGGGAAGTGCCATAATTATCAACTCATAGCTCGAAATTTGTAAATTTTACTAGGTTAAAATTGAAAATGACATGGAAAATGACATTTTTAACCTATATAATGGTAAAATTGGGGCATTTTATTACATTTTAACATAGCAGGGGCAATTTCTTCATCAATTTTTCATTTTACATTTTTTTTCAGGTCAAATTTCTTCAAATCATTAGTTTCAAACGATGAATCGACATCTTCAAAATCATCAAAATAAAAAAATAAAAAATAAAAAAAATCAAAATATGATCGATTCATCATTCGCGGGGGCATATACCTATCGACATTTCGATAGTCAATATCTGGGGAAAATTTTAAAATTCTTTGAAGCAATGCATAAAACACATCACTTCAAAGAGGGGCAAAATGTGTACACCCAAAAATGGTCACATCACATTGTCTGGTATTTAATTAAATATTTTTAATATTTAATTAAATCTCTGAATTCCATCTATGTATAAATGAATTTAAATAATTTATTTATATTGTTCATTATTTCATTTTGATTAAATAAATAAGTTTATTTAATCATCTTTTCATATTCATTTCTTAATTAATTAAATAAATATTATGGTTTATTTATATTAATTATCATATAAATCTTAGTTTGAATATTTTATTCAAATAAAGATTAAAATATTCTTCTTTTCTTCTAAAAATATCATTTATAATTAAATATTTCAAATATTTAATTAATTCCTTTAAATTCGATATCCATTCATAATTAAATATTCTAAAATATTTAATTAATTCTTCTTATATTTCATATTCTTCTAAAGTCATATTATAATTAAATACTCTAAAATATTTAATTAAAACTTCTATAGTACAAAAATCAAAAATCAAACTCATGAAATTAAATAAATTTATTTATTTATTTAATTTAGGGATTATCTTCAACACCCGTGAAACAAACTACCCAAACAGAAAATTTAATTTTCTCTGTTTCTCAAACTACCCAACCTCTCAACCTCTTCCATCTTCTTCTCAACTTCTCCATCTCTCACCTTTCAATTCTACCAGACAATCTCACAGCCGTAGATCCTTGCAAGCCAAGATTTTTCCTAAGAAAAGCTATAAATATGACTGTCAGGAACTCCAAATGGGATAGAAGTTTTAAGCAGGAAAATTATAGTCAAATTGCAAGTAGTATAAGCATTCATAGCATTCATAGCATTTATAGAATTCACAGTATTTTTATAGCATAGCAATAGCAGCATAGAATCATGACATCTTCTGTTCATAGCCCCTGTGCATAATCCACAGCCCCTGTCCATATCTGTATCAGCAATTTCACTCTACCAACATATAGGATAGAATTTCCTTTTGAATAACTCATTCTACAACAGTCATTTGGAGAAGCTGACTTTACACAAAATCTGAGAGCAGCAGCTTCGAATCTCTGGAGATAGAGGAAGATGGAACGCTTCTGAGAATTATCTTTATTTCTTTGTTTGAATTTCTTCAGTATAATGTTCTAATAATTGTGTTTTTGTTTTCATTTAGATTACTCAAATTAACGATACATAGTACTCACTCCTTTACTAGATAAAATATTTTATTTGAAATTTATTGGTACTTGTTGTGAAGATGAATGCTATAAGAGAGCTCCATTCACATGCAAGAGGCACTATGCATCCGAGCTAAAAGTTAAAAAAGGTAATCAAATAAGACGTTTAAAGAGAGAGAATGAAAAAGAGAAAGGAAAAAACAAAAAGTTAAGGAGAGAAAAAATAATAAAGGAAAAAATACAAGAAGATAGAAAATTACAAAATTACAAAATTTTGAGAAAAAATGAAAAAAGGACAAGTATTGAAAAATTAAAAAACAATAATATAAAATTAATAAAGTGGGGAAAAGTGAAAAAAATAAAAATGGTGCAAAAAGAAAAGGTACAGGGTGAATGATACGGTTCTATAAAAACCCCCACCATACATTGAAGACATAAGATAAACATAACTCGGGCAAAAAATATGAGGAACGTGAAAGTGGACAACCCCACTATACGCCACAACAAGAAAACAGAGAGGACACCATACAAATCCTCACATCATACACAAAAGGAACAAGAATTGGTGATTTCAAGGTTCACCAAAGTAGGAATGGAGAGGTAAACCAAGAAGGTACATCGAGCAAGAGAAGTAAATGACATATGGACATGATGGAAGGATGTGAGTGAAGGAATCCTCATACAATGACAATCAATTTGGCAAGGAATACACTCAGAATACACGTCGTACAACATCAAACAACAAAGCATAAACCAAGGGTATAATTGAAAGCACATCATATGACCAATCCTCACATCGTATGGACAAAAGACAGAGGGAATGACTGTTGTTTTTACAACATCATTCGACAATTACTAGATGAACCACACTATATGGGAGTAGAATTAGAAGATCATGGGATCCATGTCATACAACATGAGAAGAAGCTTATGCTTTACTATGGTAGCAAGATCATTTTTCATGCGAGAACATTGCAAGGAATTAAAATTAATCAATTACAAAGTATGATAGGAGAACTTGCACACAACATGAGGAAATAAAAGGAACACATCTATACAACAATCTCTAGGAGGATGAGAGAAAATTGAAAAAGATCAAGTGGTCATTGTTGGATGTTACTAATATGTGGTTGTCATTGATGTCAACACTATTGGTGTTAATGTCTTTAAGGTTGTATATGTCGAGGATATTGAGAAAATTGTAATAAAATAAGTTGCAGGTTGTTAGTGATGTAGTAAATTTTTGTTATTTGCTAGCTCAATATATTGATGATAAGATGTTGTGTATTAAAGGGTTTGTTGTCGAGTATATCTAGTTTATCCACGTAAAGTTTTAGAGATCCACATGAATATTTCATCAAGTTATGAGTATCTATGTTTTGACAGTTGTTTTGTTGCTCCAGTTGGTGTTCCTGAAAGAAGATGATGTGATTCTAGTAATTTGAATTATTGTGGATGCTTCTGTGGTGATTCATGTGGCTCATGGGTGTTTCTAGATCACTCTCTATCTATGTTGTATGTATGGATTGATCGTTGTGCTCGCGATTGGTGATTTTCTTCTGTGTGTTCATTTTTTTCATGATCATGGCTGACCGAGCGATTGTAGCATGTTGTGGTTCTTCGAGGCATAATTTTTGAAGGTGGTTCATGTTCAAGGATGTTTTTTTGGGTCTTCACTATGTTATGGCCAAATTGGTTGGTGTGCATTGAAAATTGTTTACTGATTTGGGCTGATAGTTTGTACTCATTTTATATTTTTTTGAAGTCGACATGTAGATGATGTTATCCTTAGTTGCAGATAAATATCAGCAATTTTTTTTCCATTTGAAGGCATGTGATGTAGTAATGTGCAAGTCCTATGTGAAAATAATGTTCTAATCTTTCAAAGGAAGAACTAAAGTATGAAGAAGATTGAGCAGATGTTTATGAGCTTAACTAGAACTATAATCAGGCATTATTAGATGCTTTTTTCCTAGTTCAAAATATTATGGATGTAATCTAAATGTTTTTGTAAGATAGTGTGTCTTCCTTTGGGTACTAAGCCTTTTGTATTTGATCAGTGATCTATAGGAAGTGTGCTTGAATGCATGTGCATTCCCATTTACAATTCTTTTATTCTTTTAACATAGTATAATCTTGTGGACTAACCTCCACTATGGTTTTTCCCCTAATAGGGTTTCCACATAAAAATTTTTAGTGTTATGTGTGTTTCTAATGTGGTGATGGTTTATGCTTCCATGTTTATTTATCAGATCTGAGAATAAGTTTATAATTTTAATTTTTGTGAGAATTGATTCACCCCCCCTCTTAGTTATTTTCCCTTGTGTTGCCAACAGTTGTACAATTCATCGATTGGGGTTATTCATTACAAAAAAAAAATCAAAATCAAGCCTTTTCATTTTTTGAGTTTGAAAAATATGGATGCTAGTGGCAGTGGGAAAGGGAAAAAGTTGGCGTACAAGGCCAAGGTCGCAGGATGAAAAATGGAAAAAGGAAAAAGTGGCAATGTCACAACTAATACTCTCACATGGAAAAGTCTCATAGGTAGTGAATATAAAGCATGGTGGAAAGAGACAATTGCAAACTATCCAATCAAGAGTGCATTAACCCTTCCTCAAGTATATAAAGTGGCATAATTTCCTTTATTCAATTCCAAATATTTTGATATTTATCCAAAAGAAATGGTTACAAATACTATAAACATGCACATAAGAGTAATATTGATTATATGGGCTATCCAGTTACCATTTCTTTCCAACCCAATAATTTTTGAAGGGTTTTTGGTATTCGTGCATAAAAAATATTGGTAGCAAAGCCAACAACAAAAAATGGGGGAAAAGAAAAAATAGATGATAATAAAAATAATCTGCAAGCAAGACTTAACACAAAAGGAGGAAACAATTTGGAATGTAGGAGCCAAAGGGTTAAGGAAGAAAATGTTGGTTAATGTAAATTGGAAATGTTTGATGGACCTCATCATATGCACATTGATAGGGTCAAGTAGGGCATCAAACACTGTAACTTGGCTGGTGGACTACATGTTTAGGGTAAGTTTAGGGAAAATATATATTTGGGCTCACTATCTATCAAAAATGATAAGGGAAATTTTGGCCTATAAACATAAGGCCTTCTATATGACTCAAAATTCTATTGTGTTCTTCTTGGATGTTGTGTATAACTAGGTGTTGGGAACCAAATTGGGTAAATTTAAGCCTACTACAGATTATGACAATTCATGGCTGTAGACACGCAAAATTAACATTGTGCATTTGATCAAAATCACACTCATCCATTCATCAGGGTAAATTCATCAACTTAAATCAAATAAATCAAACTTGATCCTATCATCATCTCTTTGATTAAATAAATCAATCATTTATTTAATTAAATCTCATATCATCATTCATCTCCCTTTGATTTGATTTAAATCCCTAAATCAAGTCAAAGTGGTCAAATCAGCCTAATCATCATCCTAGCTAATTAATCCTGATTAAATCTAATGCTAATCTCACCCACTTGCATTCTCTAGATTTGGCCACTTGCACATGAAATTGCATTTAATTGATTTATCAAAATCTTTATTTTCAACTTGGCATAAAGGGAGAATATTCTCCAAGTTTGAATTTCCCCCCAAGTGGACATGTACACCCAACAAAGCATTTATGAGGCCTACCATGCCTCTTACATGTCCCCTTCCAAAGTCAAACTCAGCATTTATTGGAAAATTTGAATTCAAATTCTCCCTCTCATGGGCACTCTTCCCAAATCTTGCACAACCATTGACCACTCACCACTTGACAAGTGTCCTTCTTTCATTTGTCTAATCTTAGTCCCACATTGGTCCATTTTCAACACTTAGCATTTTGAAAATCTTTAAATAGAAGCTTCAACATGGAGCAAATCCTCCACAATTTTATGCAAGGTTACTCTCTTCATTTGAGATTGGATCTTGTCCATTTCACTCTATCATCTCCATCATTTACACAACTTGAGCTTTGATCAAGGGTTGGGAAAGGGTCATTAGCACATGTGACACCAATCCACTATAAGATGCTAGTTTGATCATTAAAATGATGCATTTCTATGTTTTGCTTGTTTCTTTGGCATCATTCTTGTGATTAGATAAATCTTATAGTGGATCTTTTGTATGCTTTAGTTTACTAACAATACTAAGGGTTTTTGTTTTTGATCCAATGCAGATTTAGGGTCCTACATATGGCGCTAGAAGGAGGGCATCAATGATATACGCTATGATCTTATATTTGTCATTTTCTATGTCATGGGGTATATCCACCTTTGTCATGTGTTATATTGCTGACTCAAGCACTTATATATATGGTTTTATATCGCATAAAGTGTGATGAAATTTATCCAGGGTACAATAGAAAATCATACGTATCTTATTTAATTATGCTAAGATCTATTTAAACTACAAATATGTGGTATTCCCCATTTTTTTATATGATATGTGGTTGACTGCGCAACTTTGTAAGTATATGCAAGTCTGCAGATTATATGTCACTGATATTTGAATATATATTTTTTTGTAATCCTGCTATATGAGTTTGACTTCATACTTGTTATGGGTGTGGCTGGTTATGCTCTTGTGTCGCTATTACTACGTCCAATATCTGAGCTTTTGGCCTAAATGTTTTCTTATTCCTTCATAGTTTGAAAAATCATGTCGTATATTTGAGAAAGCATACCCTATATCATTAAATTGTTGTGGTTATAGCAAAGTAGAAAAGTATATTTGATACCCCATGCCTCACCTGTTTGTTTGAAATCATTATCCTCAAGTCATGTAGGGAAGCATACTGATATGTCAAGCTTAACCTACCCCTGGATATCTACAGTTACGCAACAGTGCACTCACAGTCTGGTGCGTGGAATCATTAGCCTCCGCTGCAAGTATTCTTAGAGACAATCTTAGAAGAAACTTCTCCCATTGAACTATTCATTCACCTTTCGCTTTCTCTATCTATTTTTTCAATTTCCAACTCAGTCGTCAATAGTTCAAATGTTGCTAACTCTGCCTCCTAATCCAATCAAACATCCATAGCTTCATTTCCAGCTCTCTCCCTGGCTTTTTTCTTCAACTTTTAGTGTTAAGGAGCAAACCATACGACCATGAAATACTCTGTATTTCCATTAAGATAGCGCGCTCTAAACAAGTGGGTCGTGGGTCTTCTCATGGATATGGGTAGCCTCTGGAAGCAATAAAGGAAAGAAATGTGCCACTCTATCGCTGGCATCACTCAATCCATCGAACTCACTCCATCTTTATGTATTTTGTTTTCTCTGCTGTGGCTTTGAATACAATGTGCAGGATACACTGTATTAGTGATTTGCATGGGAATCTCAGCACGTGACAGTCATGTGCCTTGTCGGGCTGCATAATTAATAAATGGCTTATAATACTATCGGGTGCCAGAAAGGCAGAGGATAAATATTGTTGCAAGAGTAAAGATGGATAAGAAAGAAACGCCTCTTCATGATTCCTAGCTATTATGACTCCTACATCAGAGAAAGATCTCTGCGCAATGCACATCCTCCTCGGTCTTCACAACACATCAGATTGCAGCACAATATTCTTTTGTCAGCATATTTGTGTATAAGTTAATGTGTAGTTATTATCCTCTGTCTCTAATCTATGAATGATGTACTTGGTTTAACACTATTGCAGGTTCCGCACAGGTAGAGGGCACGTTGGAGAAGGTGGAATATGACTTTACAGCTACCAAGAGCATTAGCTTGAAAGTTTCTAAAGAAATTATGATTAAGTCTACAACTGATACGCGTAGCTTGCTCCTCAGCCATTATTTGGCCCAACGAACCTTTGACTCTCTCCTTGGATTCTTAAATGGAGCCACGGTAAAAGTAATGTTGGTCAAAAATTAAGGTGATATTGGTGGCTAAACTAGTGATAAACAAGTTTGAAATTGTGCCTTACTCACTTTCTATTGGATCCCTCATGTTAGCACGTGCCACTAGATCTTACTGTACATAATACCATTTAGCTACGAGTGCAACCCAAACACAATTTCCTTACTTTTTGCATAATATTCGAAAGGAAGATTGCGAACTTAAAGCATAGTTTCCTTGCTTAAAGTAAGAAATGATGTATGTGACGGGTAATTTATGACTGACTGTGAGGGTGTTTGCAACAGCTTATGGTCATTTTCTATTGAAGTTATCAAAATATTTTGTCTTGTAACATTGGACAAGCAAGGAAATCATTGCGAGGTGTTTGATTTAGTAGTAGGCTTCAAAAATGACATGGGGTTTGATTTATCAAGAGGGATTCTTATTAAATGCTTAATTTCTTAGTCTAGAATCATTAGTATTTTCTATTTGAAATCATTTTATTGAAATTAATGATTAAAATGATTTTTTTGATTCTTGCATGGTTGTCTTTCTTAATAGGAAAACGAAAAAATGAAGAAAAAGGAAGGAGGGATTCTGTTTGCACATGGAACTTGCAAATTTGAAGCGAAGGAGACAATCCTTGGAGAATTTTTTGTGGACATTGAGAATTAAAATTTGACAAAGCATTTTTAAATGCTTGGAGCATCCATTTACTACCTTAATTTTCTATTTTAAGCCAACTGCATCATTGTTTTCTTTCAATATGGGATTAAAATTGAACATACAAATTGACTAGACATTGTTTTTTGGGACTAAAATTGAACAAGCAATATTCACACTTCATTTTGGTGCTTAAAACGAACTCACAATTGCTTTGAAAGGTATAAAACGAACAAGTGTCTGATTTGTGTGATTGTCTTTTGAGTGCGTATCCTCTCCCCTTGCGCTTCGTGCGATCTAGGGTGCAAGAGAAACACTCAAAATACATTTTATTGCTTTAAAACACTTCCAATTTGGGCTTTCAAAATTCAACACCTGTAGAGTGCGGAGTAGGGGCATTTCTAATGCATTATTCTCTTTCTTTGTGCCATCAAAGATCGACCGAAGCTATGGATTGTGTGTCTTTGCTCGCTTTTGTTTATCTTAGAGGGCCTGCCTTGGGGAAAAGTACTCACCCAAGCGACGACTCAACCGGTAACACTCTAAAGCCAAGAGTATTTCCAGCCGGGATATAAATGAGGGTTTTGGTTAAACACCATAATCACGCTGCTTGGTCTTCGGACTTCGATGGATCCAAAAGGATTCCTTTGCCATATGGGTCAATCTCCACTTAACGAAAGTCCTTTACTAGAACCCATGTGCTAGAATTTGCCAAAATCCTTAATCTATTTTGTGCAAGAATGGTCATTCCTCAAGCCACACCACACTCTCCACGGGGTCTCTAGTAGAGATGGAAAGCATGCCATGGGAGTTTCCATGGTAAGGATGCTTTACGTCCCTCGGATTGATCGCTTAATGAGCCGCGGAGGGGAGCCATGGGGTCAAGCATCTAACCATCCCAGCTTAGAGATAAGCTGAGCTAGACTTGTCCAAGGGAATCCAACAAATATTGTCTTACACATCCATAGCTTTGTAATTATTCTTTGAAACCCAGTTGTTGTATTCCGAAACATTTGCAAAACAAACATTCAACATGATTCTCAAAATTTCAAACCCTCTTGAAGACAAATATCATTGACTCAATCCATATGTTACTGCTTTCCCTGCAGATTCACGTCCGTAGAGGTTCCTAAGCATTGGATTATATCTCAATTTGTCTTCTTGAGGAAACAATAGGAAAACCCTTGCCTTAAGTTCATTGAATTTCCACATAAAATATCTTGTGGGGTTTAAAGAAATTAAGACATTGGACATCTTAGTTTGAAACATAATCAAGTGGTTGTTTTTGGTAAAAAGAACTCATTAAGCAAAAGATAACAAATTGGACCCCACACATGTGCTTAATATCTTTTGGTCATATTGGTCTTTTGATTGCTCTTAGAGAAAAGTGTGTTCTTCAAAACCTTGGCCTAGTAAACAAAGTCTCTCTAAGTCTCTTAGGATCAAATCAAACACTTCATCCATCTCAAACATTTATCAACATCATCCCACCAAACAACTTTAAGAGCTTTGAAAACATCATTACCTAGACTTGGGTACATTTCTAAACCAAATCAAAATCATTTGTTTAGTTAGGTGTGTTTGGATGAATCCTTCCACGCACACTTAGTTAAATTACCAACCATCCTTTGAACAAGTTCATCCTAAGATCACATCCAGCATCTTAGGGTTTACAAGTTCATCATCTAAGTCAAACAATCAAAATCAAACCCTAAGTCTAGCATTGATCCAAAGTCCCTAAACGTTCAACACTCATATCATTTACACATTTCATCCTCCATCTCGTCATTGGTCCTAAGAACCTTAGAGGTCACTTTTGCTACAAGATCAAAACACAAGAAGAACATGGAATATAAACTAGATTCATACATCATGAGCGGTCCAAACCAACCAAACTATCCAAGCCTCACGAAATCATGGGATTATGGAAACTCACATCCATACATAGGATCACTATCTCCTACGAATATCAATAGCACAATGAATGTGAGTATGCCCAATCTGAATTTTGGAACACTTCTCCCCATGATAGATTTAAATCAAAGTCCAAACTTACAAGTCTATCCTCCAAACAATCAATACATGAGTCTTCAAACGAGCAACATCATTCCACCAAATCCCTACAAACCAAATGTGGATGTACCAAGTGCAAGTTTTCGAAACATGAATCCTAACTCGGAAAACTTTGGAAAAATGATTCCCAATACCAACAATGTTCATCCTATCATGCCAAATCTGAATATCATCCCAAATCAAAACATTATCCAAAGTCAATTTTCCCATAATCCCATTCAAAAACCGCAAGTAGGCATCCTAAATCCACTTAAACAAGAGCCAAATCAACTATCTCAAGTGAGTCAAGATCAAAATCAAGAACAAATTTGGCGAGATCAAATTGCAGAACTTTCCAAAATAGTTGAGGCATTGCGCTAAGGGAAATCTCCACCACCATTACCTACATCATTCCTTGGTTTAGGGTTTCCTCCTTTACCTAACACCAATCACACCACCTAAATCAATCCACTCTTAACGCTAATCAAAATCCATCATGTCAACTTTTCTCGGAATATACTCATACTTGAACCGATTTCACCAATGGATGGTATCTAATCAAACAAACAACATCGATCCTAAATCGAATTCTATTCCTGGTGACTACTACATCGGTTTTATCCAACTGTCTTCTATCACTTCGAATACTCCAAACACCACTATCACACCCATCACATCTCAATCCCTCACTACCATGATCGCTCCGAGCATATCTCAAAAACTTGTCACTACATCCAACATGATTTTGAATCCACCACCACCCCCACCACTACCAATTTCCACCACATCAAGCAAATACGACGCGACATTACAAGCTGCTTTTCAAAAGGGATTCCAACAATATCTAGCCATGCAACAAGCAACACAAGTGAAACAAGTGAAACAATCCTCTCAAGTTGTCCAAGCCTCTCAAGCTACCCAACCAACACGAGCACAAACACAAAAGATGACAACTATTGAAAACAAGGATCAAGATCAATCTATCACTGAGCACATGTTTACTTCATCCAATGATCAAATCGACATATGTCAAGAGTCACTTTTGAATCACGATCAAAATCCACCAACAAAACTCGACAATGAGCCAATTCAAGAAATATCAACATCACTTGATGCTATGGTCGAAGACATTCACAATCTCTCCATCGCAATTGTCGAAAACAATGATCAAAACCTCTCCATCGAGGAGCACATTGAAGATATATCTACACAATCCGATGATCAACTCACCATACATCAAGAGCCACTTTTTAGTGATCTCTTTCAAGGAGTGTTGGGATTATTTGATCCTATTGACATAATGCACGAACCATCAACCAATGATCATGATGAAAATGTCTCTACATCACCTTACGAGTTAGAGGACATATCTCAAGAATTTATTCCAAAGCATGATCAAAATATTTCACCAAAGTCTAGCAATGATCCTTTTCAAAACATGTTGATCCCCTTTGACCGCATGGTTACAGATACTGAAAGAACCCTAAACTTGACACTTGAGGAGATTGAGCCACTTACCATGTATAATGAAGATATCCAAGCACCATTTGTAAGTGATCCATCCTTTGAAACCGACCCATGTCAAGAGCTTGATCCAAAGCATATCGAAAGAAATCCCAAAATAAATCAAGATCAAAAATTTGTATCTCCAAGATACTACAATGATCTAATGGATATTCTCCTATCCACACAAGATGATCACATCCACATAGCACTTACTCCTCCATCTACCCATGAGATGCTTTCTATAGATGGGCACGCAGATGATCTTCATCTAGAACAAGATTTTGTTACACAAAAAGATAGATTCTTAACTCCTACAATCAAACGGAGTTGTCAAAAATCAAGACTCCTAATTTCATGTCCCAAACTCAGATCACTGAGGACATCATGAATAAAGATATCCATCATTATCCATCCAAGGAAACAAGTCAGATAGAACATCCAAAGTTAGCAGAGCAGCAAATTGAAACGTCACCTACGGTGGTCATTTATCAGAGAGTGCATTCTAAACAAGAGATCTCAGAACATGCACAATCAAAGCATGAAGGTACTACTTCCACCATACTGGGGGCAACTTCGTCTCAAGCAAACATCAACATAGGGAGCATGAAGAATCTTTATGGTGAAACCATTGCCAATACTACAACCAACCACGCCATGAATCTTCATCCACCCATCACCCCATCCACGAATTGGGACCAACGTCAAAAGAAAGAATTGAATCAAAGAACGAAGAACGCTATCAAAGCAAAAGAAGCAAAGCATAATGGACAAATCAAATACATATGGATACCAAAGAATACAAAGAAAGATCATCCCTATCACACTCCATCAGTCAAAGAAACTATGGGGCAAAATCAAAAAGGGAAAGGTATCCATCAAATAGGTCCACAAAAGCAAAAGCAGGATTTTTGAGCAATGTACAAGGTATATCAAGCAATTGGTCCTAATTCCATGCACACTTTCGTATCCACCCATCATTGCTCATCTTCCCAAGTTTGGAGAGTGAAAGGTTCCAAACTATCAACCAATCCATCTCTTATCCCTAAACACACTCCATCCATGCCTCCACACA